>PVIH01008202.1:7398-93299 GCA_004025045.1 Sigmodon hispidus
GGGCTGGGATGAGCAGGGAGGCCTGCTGTTTTTACTGGCTGTCACACCAATCATTTGGTGTACTCCAGTGGACAGTGATGAATTGCATCAGGATAGATGGGCATTTTGTTGGGAGCCTTGGTAGGACAGAGACAATTCTGTCATCTGCAATACCCAGTACACAATGAAAATATAGCTTTCCTATTGGAGAACTACTAAGAATTTCCATATTTTCTTTTCAGAATGCTTCCATTTTGGTTATCTACCTACCTTGGAGATCTACTATTTCTTGAGACAATTAAAAGTGGCAGTTAAAAAGTAACTGGGAGTTATAAGGGCATGGCTTTCTTGTCTAGATAACACTGCTTCTAAGTCTGTGAGTTACTAAGCAAAAGTCCTACTCGAGGTGTGGGAGACTCCCTCATGAAGTCTCTCTTAAGGGAGGCCCTGAGAGTACTCTGTGGAGCACTTTCTAGACCATTTCCTGGGCGTGGGGTGAGTGGGAAGCTCCATGGTGCCTCTGGGTTGGGAGGAAAGTCTTAAGCCTTTAGGGACCAAGGGATTTTTGTGGCAACCGCCTTCCCCACTGTCTCAGTGGAGAGTGTTATCTGTTCCCAGTTGGGAGTGGAGCGCTTCCTTTTGCCACATGTGGTGCATCAGTTTTCAGTCACTGTGATGGGATCCCCACACCAGCTGCTTAGGAAGGGCAGAAGCTTACAGCCCCAGATGCTCGGAGTCCAAATGGCTTTGCACACTCCTGGGGAGGGATACCTCCTGTGCGTTATGCTGGCCAGTGCTTAGTAATAGTAGAGGCCTCTCAGGAACAAACAGATAGCAGAATAACACAGAGATAATAACAAATAATAATAAATAATTAATAAAGAGAGAGATGCTAGAGCAAACACTCTGGATTATAACTGCTTTGGCAGAACCACTTGAGACATAGGAGACTGACTTTCCAAGAGCATGCGGCAGAAGCCTAAGGATCTTACACCAGGGCCCACAACTTAAAGGCTCTACATAGCATTTCAGTATTGACCCTCTATGGACACATTCACTCAAACCTTTGTGGAGGATGTAGCTGAACCCCAAGTAGAGTGGTGCTGTCAGTGGGATTTCCATTGGTTCTGGGGTGGTGGATGTGCTGCTGAACCACTCACAGTATCAGGAAATGCTGACCAGATGCTTTCTGTTTTTGGGGAGGGCATGCTAAGGAAGCTAAGGCTTCCTAAGAGATCCAGTTCCAGGGACGTTGCATATTTCTCTTTATATAGAATACCAGGAAAAATGGACCTGTACTATTCAATGCAGACACATTTTGATTTCCTTTCTGGGTCCAGGCTTACTTACTTTTCCTTGGAAAGATTCAAATGCGACAACGTATCCCCCTCTTACTATATATAGATATACATGTCCTGTCTGGCCAAGGACAAAGTTCCTATCAATCAAATGTCCCCAAGTCCCATGAGCACAGGAGGCAGATGGTGGGCAGCCACCGCAGCCATGTGTGGGGTGACCAGCTGAGGGGGCTCTCCCCCTCCTCTGCCCCCTCCCCGTCTGTGGCCAGTGTTGATCCTGGTTGATCAGGAGGGTTGTGGGCATCTGGTTGAGTAGTCTGGATGTGTGGGATCCTTCTATGAGGGAACTATCTTTGCATATCTAGAGATAATTTCTGCGCTCTGGGAGCTGGAAAAACATGAGAATCACATTAACATTGGTGTGTGTCTGTTGAGGAGCAGATGAGATCTGTGGGGGATGACAGCTTTGCTTTAAGAAAGGACATGCTACTGCCTCCTGTTCTGGGAGATAAACCAACTTCAAATCTGTCTTGTCAGGCAAGATGCATCCTGTTATTAAGACTGATTCGGTTATCATTGAAATCATAAAGGAATAATTTCACTTCTCTCTCAGCTTTAGCTTTTCTAACCCCAGGAGGATGGTGACATGAGCAAAGGGACATCTGCCTCATGCTCACAGGCTGGTCTGAGTCACACAAGGTGATTCTATATTAGTTCAATTTTATATTTCTCCAGATGGGAGCATTTTGTGACATAACATCATTGCTATAAAAGAGGCTGTTAGTGGTTGTCTGGGCTATACAGCCCCCCCCCAGGAGGGGATCCCTCGCTGTGTATGATGATTGAAATGTGAATTCCTGGCTGAATTCTTGTGTTTCCTAATTTATGGAAGACTAACATTTTCCTTTAACACATGAGAATGAGCTTGGTACTAACATTTGTATGTGAGCATATGTCGAGTTTAAATATTTTAAGCTAACATTTGATCATTTTTTTTTGTGCAAAAGTGCTGACCACAAACTCCCTTTTAAGCAGTCAGAGCATTTGCTGAACACTAAATACTGTGTTTTGAAAAATCCCAGTCCCTCTAAGTGAGCCTGCATTTCACTGTGTTCTCCCTACACCGAGGATGCTGCTCAGGAACCGTCTGCCTCCCCTGTTGCTAAGGGTCCAAGTGTGGGAATGTGAAATGATTTAGGGTCATGATTGTATTGTTTTGTCTTTGGGCAAATCAACTCCCTGTTGGGGTCCCTCTGCCCTCAGACCCCCCCTAGGCCTTAGTAGTTATGATAAGCACTAAATAGAAAAACATTTGAGTTGCACTTTAAGTAACATCTTGCCCTCTGTGAATGTGTTGTTATTAGCTTCTCCAGTGATGGTGACTATTACAATGATGTGTTCATCTTGTTAAAGGACAATGGTAATTCTGGCACTGAAGAGATGTTTATCTAGTTCCCAGTTCTGGAGACCCAGGAACATGGCACCATGTCCTTAGCTCTGTTGCAGGCCCCTTGACCATGTCCCATGGTGGATGACATCATGATGAAACAGAAAAATGAAACTGGAGAATGGGAGTTGCCAGTCTTTCTCTTTTTATAACGGTCCTATTCCAGGAAGTAGCTGGTGTCCCATACATAGAGCCAATAAGTTCCTTCAGAGAGAAGTGGCCAGTGACCTTATCACCTCCCAGTAGGCCAGCTCTCTTATGATTTTACCACTTGAGCATCATGGCAGTGAAGACCAACACATAAGACAAACACATACTACTGTAGCAAGAGCCAAGAAAGCAGCTATGACTGTGAAGATTTAAATAAACATTAAAAGTAACACATCTTGCACAATTTGTCACTGTCTTGGCTACTCTATATGAATGCTCTAAAGATATCAAGGACTCTTTGTCAGGCTGCTGTATGGCCCCATTTGAATCAGCAGCTCTTTGGTTTGGATGTTTACCTCCACCCCTCCAATCCTCTTCCTCCTCTTCCCGTCTCAGGGCTGGGATTCACAGCTTCCCAGGATTCCGGCTTCATAACATCAGGAAAACTGGTGGTTAGGTCCCGAGGACACAACACCCTGTATAATGTTCCTGAAAGATAGGAACTTAAAAATAGTGCAAGTGTATGGTAGTCAATTCCATCTTAACTTTGTTATGAAGAGAAGATGATGTTGATACGAAATGAGTAATGCAAAAAATCAATTAAAATAATTTAGGGAAATTGGTGTGTCAACAAGTTCATAATGACTGTTCCAGTAGTGAAATGAGATTGACACGGATTGACAATTGAGTGGACAGAAACTTGCTGAGTTTAGTGATGTCTATTTTCATTAAGATGATAGTTGGGATGGGAGCTGGAACTGGGGTGTTTAGTTATGGGACCTGAGAGTGTGAAGGAAAAGACTAATCAAATGAGATGGCTCTCACTTAATTTTAATTAGGTAAATTCTCCTTCATGGTTTATTTGCATAAACCCCATGATGGTTAGTGTGGTGGCCGACAGACATTTTATTGTCTAGCTCTCTGGTTTCTTTCCTTAGAATTAAAAACAAATGGACAAAATTCTGAGACAGTTGCACAGAGCTTCACATTCTGAATTAACCTCTTGTGTGAGTTTGAACTCATGTTTTCCAGCATTTGAAAATTTTCTCAGAACCTCTACAAATCTTTTGTGCAAAGACACCAAGACTCAGGCTGGAGAGACAGCCTAGCAGTTAAGAGCACTGGCTGCTATTGCAAAGGACCCAACATGGTGGTTGGGGTCACAACTCCAGCTGCAGTTTAGGGGAGCTGATGCCCTCTTCTGGTCTCCTTGGGTATTGCATTCATGTGGTGCACACATAATCTACAGATGAGAAACACCCATACACATGAAATTAAAACAAAAACACTAAGAATCATATAGTATAACTTTTTAGATACATTGTAAGTTGATGTAAGGGACTTTATCAGCATTGTTTAGTTGTTGAAATAGCAATAATGTGCTCCTAAAATATTGTTTCTGCAGACCATGAAAGCCTTTTTGTTTCATTGTGATTTAGGATATTTTGACAGTAATGCATTGGAATGAGATTTGAACCTAGGACAGTAAATTCCCACCCTATGCTGTGGTACACTTTTAGCTAAACTTTAGCTGGGTGTGTCCACAGAGATTGTATTGTCTTCTATTTAATTGTTCAGTGTGTATATAGTTTAATTTTTTGGTCAAAGTAAACAGAAGCATAGTTAATAAACTATAAAAGATTTTTAAAAAGTATCTTTTTATTGAAAAGTTTTTATTTTTATTTTTTGACATACCCACCACTGTTCCCCCTCTCCCCTCTTCCCAGTCCTCCCCAGCTTCCGCCCACTCCATCCCCCATCCACTCCTTAGAAAGGGTGAGGAATCCCAGGGAGTCAATGTAGTCTTCCATATTCAGTTGAGGCAGAACCAAGCCCCTTCCCTCAGTATCAAGGCTGAGCAAGGTGTTCCTCTGTAGGGAACGGGCTCCAAGAAGCCAGTTCATGCACCAGGAATAAATTCTGGTCCCACTGTCAGAGGCCCACAAACTGCCCACTCCATTTGACTGTCATCCACATTCAGAGCTTAGTTCAGTCCCGTGCAGGTTCCCCAGCTGTCAGTTCAGAGTCAGTGAGCTCCCAATAGCTCGGGTCAGCTGTCTCTGTGGGTTTCCCCATCATGACCTTGACCCCTTTGCTCATATAACCTTCTCCCTCTCTTCAACTGGACTGGGAGCTTAACCCAGTGTTTAGCTGTAGATCTCTGCATCTGCTTCATCAGTTCCTGGATGAAGGTTCTATAATGACAATTAGGGTGGTTATCAATTGCTTATTGGAGAAGGTCAGTTCAGGCACCCTCTCCACTATTGCTTGGAGTCTTAGCTGGGGTCATCTTTCTGGATTCTTGAGTATTTCCCTTGTATTCTAAAAAAAAGAATTTAATTTTATGTGTATGAGTGTTCTGCTTGTATGTGTGTATATGATGGTTGTGAGCAGCCATGTGGGTGCCACAAACTGAACCTGGCCCCTCTGCAAGAGCAGCCAGTGCTCTTAACCACTGAGCCACCCCTCCAGTCCCTAGTTTATGAGTTTCAATGCAGCCTATGAAATGAAGTCTTGAAAATTAGCAGAAGAAACACATAAGACCAGTTTTCACCTTCCAATGTATGGGTCCCAGGGATTGAACTCAGGTCAGCAGACTTGGCTGCAAGCTCCTTTAACCCCTGAGCTATGTCCTTATCTCCACTGATATGGGCTCACATGCCTGTGAGGGCTGTTGTGTCTGAATCTGGGATGACAGACGACTTGGCACTGAAACTCATTGAGGCTTCGATCGCTGTCTTAGTGCAGAATCCTTCCAAATGGAGAAGCCTCAGGGCCTGCCCTTGAAGCCTTCCAGGGATTATACAAGGCCCCCCTACATCGTGGGAGTGGACATTAGAGTCAATGCCAGTTAGTTCTAGGTGACCAATGTAAATCACACTTTCACACATACCTCCACAGCTGTGTCTTGTGTACTGTAGCCTGACCTAGTTGACACCTTCATAGCACATGTTCCTGGACTGTGTTCTGTAGACTGGGTTAAGATGTCACTACTGAACCACTGCATATGTGTGCCTGCCTGACTTCTGCACAGAGTCCAGCCTTGTTTTTTATGTTTATTTTTATTTTATGTGAATTGGTGTTTTGCCTGCATGTATAACTGTGTAAGGGTGTCAGATCTTGGAATTACAGACAGTTGTTAGCTGCCATGTGGATGCTGGGAATCGAACTCAGGTCCTCCGGAAGAACAGTCAGTGCTCTCAGCTGCTAAGGCATCTCTCCAGCCTGCCTTGTTGCTTTCTGTATCCTTGCAGATGCTCCATGAAGACGTCTTAATTCCCACAGGTTCACAAATGAGGAATAAAGGCCCAGGGACATTAATCACTAAGGTCACACGTTGGCCCACACTAATATCTTTCTGGTTTCCATTCCTGGTGCTGCTTCTCAAGGAGACCAGGTCCCAGAATTCACAGGCAATGTTGAGCAGGCAGAAGTGTATGTGGGACTCTCCTGCAGAGATGAGCTCATGATTTTTCTATGTTATGTTCAGTTTGTTGTTAGCCAGTTGAACTGTATGAATTTGAGTTTATTAAGCTGAAAAACAATGCATTAACTCCATCACTGGATGCATGCCTAGTGGAAGGAACCATCCTGTCAAGGGAACATGCATACTCCTGTGTACAACACAGCCTGTTTGCACTAATCAATTCCTTCTGCTGAGTTCTCCTTTGCTGGGGTTCAGAGTGGCTAGTGTGGCTGCAGAAGGGTGAAGACACTCTCCAGAAATGACAGCTACATATCCTGGCACCATCCTCTGCCTCTCTCTTGGGATCTGTCCTGTCTTCCAGTGTGGGTGGCAGGTATGTGAGGACTGTGTGGAGGTGTGTGGGGTGTGACAATCCAGCTTTATTTCTCCTCACAATTCTGAATTGCTCCGATTGATACTTTGGTGACTCGAAGGCCAGAAGTCAACTTGGTTATCATCTCTGCTCTGTTCTGGGCTGTCTATACTCAGGGTTAGTACAGAGTGCCTGACCCCTGGGTGAGCTCCTGTGCCCCAGGGAAGAATGGAGGAGAGGAGGCTGGAGGAGCTGGCTTGCTCATACGTCAGGAGGTCATGTAACGTTTCCCATGTCCTGAGGAAACATGTACATTTTCTATGTGTAATAGGGCTTCTGCTCCATTAGGAGAGATGTTAGAGCTGTGGAGGAAGTGATGGCTTCAGGCTAGATGTTCTGAAACCAACAAGGTGAAAAGCAGAGGACAATGTGGGGAACACAAGGCTTGCCAGAGGAATTGTGGGAACTGAGTCTTGGGGTGGCTGACAACTCTGCCCAAAAGGAAGGAAACATTTCAGCCTACCAGAAGGACTCTCTGTCTCTCTGGCTGCCACCCTCTTGGTGCCTGGCTGAGACCCCCAGCGTTTCTGGGTGGTGCATATGGGCTTCACGTATTCTGACAGCGTAGCCCACGTTGAGCCTGCTGGGTGGTCCTTGGGACCTGGTTTCTGACTGATGGGCAGAGGGTGGCTCCTGTTGCCTATGGCTCAGGACTTAGATCAGTTGCCCCTGAGGGCTAAAGTCTGTGACTTGGATAACACAGGAAGAAAGAAGGGGGACCCCGAATCTTGTGACCCTTAGTCACATTCCTCCGTTAAAAGGAGAAACTAATCTGGGAGATTTTTATCCTCTGGCCACACCTCTCATTTACCCCATAGTCCCACGTGCACCAGAGAGAGTGCATATGCTTCTGTAATCCAGCCCCTCGTGTGTGTGTGTGTGTGTGTGTGTGTGTGTGTGTGTGTGTGTGTGTATAGAAATTAGAGGAAATGTGAAAAAGTTCATGACAAATATATCTCTGTTTTCTCAAGAATTTGCTAGCATAAGGGTAGTGCTGTCTTCCTGATTATTGTGGTCGGTTGGGATGTTGCTCTTGTCCGCCCCCTTTAAAATCAGCCATGCCTACTGCAAAGTAGGTTAGATATTTTTAAAGACAGGAGTATAGGATACAGAATAGAGTTAATTTGATATTAAAAATAACTTTGCCTCGAGTCTCATTCTTACTAACATATGTGGTCTACAACTATGAGACTTTCCAAATATCCTGTGGAGTCTTTCTTTCAAGAAGTAGAAAGAAAATTATTGCTAGGGAAGTAAAGAGAACCCTTCTTGCTTTGAGATCTCTGGAGCGTTTCCATTTAAGTTATTATCAGAATTGGCTTCGGTTGTCAACTTGATAAATCTGGGAGGAGGGAGCCAGAACTGAGAAATTACCTCTATCAGCCTGACCTGTGGGCAGGTCTATGTGGTATTCTCTTGGATGATGATTGATGTAGGAAGACCCGCCCACTGTGGGCGGTACTATCATACGGTTCTGGGCTGTCTAAGGGAGGCAGCTGCGTAAGCCAGAGGAGCAAACCTTGGTGAGCAGAGTTCTGCTGTGGTTTCTGCTTCCAACTCCTGTTATAAATTCCTTCCTTGACTTCCCTCCATGATGGGCTGGGAACCTGTGATATGACATAGACTCTCTCCTCTCCAAGCTGATTTTGGTCATGGTGTTCATCCCAACAACAGAAAGCAAAGTAGGGTGGATCCCGGAAGCACGGGAGATCATCTGGTCTCCTATAAAATGTAAATCCCCGAGTGGACATAATCTAATGCTGTGCTTTTCACATGAACTCTCTACAGTCATTTCAGTCGCTTAGGTATGTAGTAACAAGAGCCTGGAGCTGTATTTCCGTCACCTACTTTCCTATTTCTAGATCCCCTAGGAATGAACTAAGGAATGGGGTCAGCCCTGTCACCGCCTCATCCCCTCATAAAGCAGGTCTGTCTTTGTCTCCATTGCATCCTTCTGCTTTGGACTGTCCCATGTACCCTTCACTATCCTTAATCCGGAGTCTCCCTGTGGGTCTGGGAGTCTGGGTTGCTTGTGCACTCCTTATATTAAAACATTTTTCTCATCTGTCACATGTTAATTTTTAATGTTTGGGCAATCTTCTTGTAGACACTGAGGCTCTTTTTATTATTATTATTATTATTTTTACTGGAGGAGCAAGATAGTTGACAGCTTGGCATTTTAAAACAGAGAAATGAAAGGGCACAAGGGAGGCTCTTTTTTAAAGGAACTTTTTCTGTTTTACTTTGGGGAGAATGTATTTCCAGGGCTGAGCTTTCTTTAAAATTGCTGATTGTTTCTATAGCTAGACTGACCCAAAGCTGGGGTAACACAAAGGCATCATTAACACAGCCTCCAAATTATACAAAACTGAATGTTTTTTTGATATGAAAACATTTTTTATTTGCTATTAGCTCATGATGCATTTTAAAATATGGAAACTTAAAAATCATTTTTAAAATTTGTATTCTACTTCTGACTGATTTTTAAAAGCAAGACAAAAAGACCTAAGACAAACAAGTATATCATATGTATGAACAGCAGCTGAGGGGGAGTGACCTGAGGAGTCTTCAAGAGGTAGATGGGAGGCGGGTGGTGGTCGTCGTCATTGTGATTGGGCACTCAGGAGGCAGAGACAGGGGTGTCTCTGTGAATCTGAGGTCAGCTGGTCTACAGAGCGAGTTCCAAGACAGTCAGGGATACACAGAAACATCCTGCCTCGAGCCCCTCCCGCCCCAAAACAGAGAAGTAGATGGGAAAGTCAAAGGTGATGTACACATACCATGGAGTACTCTTGACAGTGGCGGAGGGAAGTGACCCAAAGGTTCACCCAGAGGCAGATGGGTAGGTAAAGGATGCTAGGAGTGTTTTGTGGGGCATTATTAGCTCTAAAGAAGAGTGGAATGCTGACGTGCTGACTGATGCATCATGTCCTGTGGTGTGGCTCAGCTCCAAAGCATGCTGGTCAAAGAAAGCCACATGCAATAGAATTATATGATTCCATTTGTATGAAATTCCCAAAAAGATAAATTGAAAAGACACCTGATTGGTGGTTAAGGCTCAGGGACATATGGATGTGGGGTTTCATTTTGTGCTGAGAAATGTTTGCACTTAGGTGGTGGTTCACACTGCAACTAAACTAATGCCACTAAATTCTTTCAAATGGTCAATTTTGGGGCTGGAGAGATGGCTCAGCGATTAAGAGCACTGACTGTTCTTCCGGAGGACCTGAGTTTGATTTCCAGCATCCACATGGCAGCTAGCAACTGTTTGTAATTCCAAATAGTCAATTGTGTGTGGATTTACCTCAATAATTATAAATCCCAAATTATATTCAGAAGCACTGGAAAGGTACAAACAGGATGATGGGACCAAGGTCCCAGAGAAGTGTGATTGGGTAGCACTTTTTGTTAGTTTTGCTCGTGAAAGGAGATACACACTACCAAGGCCACACGAGAGTTTATTTAAGAGAGAGTTCCCAGGCGGGTGCAGAAGCAGAGGGGCAGGACAGATCAGGAGACAGAGAGAGCCGAACATGTGCACCACGGTCTCTTTTCAGTCTCTTTTAAGAGAAGGGGCGTGTATGGATATTCGTCATGCACCCAGGGAGATGTAATGCTGCAGGGTTTATGCAGCCACGCCCAGGGGCGTACCTCTGTACACATGCATCCCTCCTGAACGAGTTGGCTCAGCTACAGGGAAAGCCAGGAATCTTACACTTTTCCTCTTGTGGTGTGTGCCTGGTGAAACCTAATTGAGCTCCTAGAAGATTCACAAGTATCTGAGGATAAAAATGAAGCTCAGAACCAATCAAACAGCAAAAGTCTCTGTAAATATAAAATGCTTTCATTTGGGCCCCTTCAGGATTATATTATAATCTAAGAATATGAATGATCTGAGAACAAGTCAACTTTTGTATTGGGAATGAAGTGTACAAATTATTCACATGTATGTGTATACACCACACACATATATGCATACACAAATGTGTACATATAAGCACACACATATACAAATGCACACATATGTATGTGTACACATAAATATACACATAGGTGCACCTACACATACATACGTAAACACACATACATACACATATACACTTATATACACATGCACTCAAATGTACATGCACAATACATAGACACATGTACATACACATATGTTGTAGAATAATCTTTTGTATACTGTGAAGATATATCACTATGATTGGCTCAATAAAAAACTGAATGACCAATAGCTAGGCAGGATTTCCTGGCAGAGAGGACTCTGGGAAGAAGAAGAAAGAGATGCCTGGGATGCAGAGCAAACAGCACAGGCATTATAAAGTAAAGGTAACCAAGCCATGTAAAAGAACATAGGTATGGGTTAATTTAAATGTAAGAGATAGTTAGAAACAAGCCTAATCTCTTGGCTGAGCTTCCATAGTTAATAATAATAAGTCTTAATGTCATTATTGGGGAGCTGGCTGTCCCTCATTGATCAGATTATTCTTTAGGCCATCAGCTCACAAGAAACAACACAGAGATTTATTAACTATGAAAGTCTGACCTTAGCTTAGGCTTGTTTCTAACTAGTTTTTGTAACTTAAGTTAAGTCATTTCTATTCAGCTATGTGTTGTCACGTGGCTCATGGCTTTTACCTCTCCTCCTGCATGCCTGTTTCCTCTGCATCACTGGGGACTCCAACTTTCTTCTTCCCAGAGTTCTCTCTGTGCAGAAGTCCTGCCCATACCTCCTGCCTAGCTATTGGCTGTTTACCTTTCTGTTAAACCAATCACGGTGACACATCTCCACATAGTGTAGAGAAATATTCCACAACACACAAGTGCATATGCGCACATACAAAAACGTTTACACATCTACATACGTACATAGCTGCAAACACATGCATGGACACACACACAGCTGGAGAGGAGAGGGACAGGGGAGAGCTAGAGGAACTGCCCAGGAGCAGGCAGTGAGCAGTCTGGAGTTAGTATTTCCCAAGCTGCACATGAAGCACTTCCTGTCCCTGTTGCTCGAATCGCCACACTGCCTCCCAGTCTTGTATGTAATAAAATTTACTTCTGCTTAATTAGTTCTGCTTCTGCTGTTCGTTCTTCCCCAGTGTCAGAGAAGCAATGTAACATTGTTTATTTTTGCCGCAAAAATTTATTACCTATCTCTCTGACAGGGAGATTAAAATTCGTGATTACTTGGTCTCTCTTGACTATCAGAGCCTGATATTGGTCCTAGCAACTTTCCTATCAGGCTCTGTCAATGAGGCCAGCTTAGTACACCACTGCTCACTAGCAATAACGTCGTTAAAGACTGTGTTCTTGTCTTTCAGTGTTGTGAGAGGTGGCTTTCATTCTGATGGCAGTCTGTCCATCCCACCGTGCATTGAGAACCCACCTACAGATGTGTACCTGGCTGTACTGTCACTCTTTAAGACTCATGCTGATGTAGTTGCATTTGGCTGTTCTTCTCTGTAGGTGTCTACTGTAGGACCTTGTCTTCTTTAAGATTTCTATTGCTGTGAAAATACACCATGACCATGGCAGTTCTTATAAGAAAAACATTTCTTTTAGTGTGTTTAATTCTTCCTTAATTTTTATATCAGCAGGTTAACAGGTAGTATTTCCTCAAGTACTGATTTAGAAATGTTAAGAAGCACCAGTAAGTTTCACAGAGTAACATTCAGTAACCTTTTTCAATGCATTTTTAAGCTAAACAGAATAATAATTTAATGAATTAAGATAACGTAAACAAAACCTGTATATCCTTAATTACAAAAATGGTTTGCACAACCATATATTGATTTAATCAACTATACATGTTCACAATGAAAGTACTTGCATTTATGTCACCAGAATCACTTAAAATACCTGTCTAGACCTCAGGTTTATTAGCTTTACCATGCATACCACTGAAAGCGTTTATTTTTAGAAACTTAACTGTTATCAAGGAAGATGATGTCAACTAACATTTGACAAACAGTAGTTTCTTTTAAAAAAATGATTTTTAGAAAAGAATATTAGAACAAATATTCCATTAGCTAAACATTCTTATAAGAATCTAGTTCCTTAAAAGAAACACAAACGATTGCATTCTCTTTAACAGCTTTTCCTGCCACTATTGTAAAAACTTGAAATACATAAAGCACATGCCTCATCTGCCATAAAGTCAAAAGGACATTTAGATTGCACATTATGCAGCTATGGTATATAGCTTGGGATATACAGGTCTACCTTTTTCAGATGGAAATGTGTGTGGGCAATACTTTAAGTTAGTACTCATTAAAGCCTGGTAAAGAATTCAGATATAGCCAGATAAAGGGAGGTAACAAAAGGCTCAAGTTATGAAGCCAAAATTGAAGACCTCTTTCATTATGTACCCAGCCATCATGATATTACAAGTTATAGTATATGTTTTCCAAATGAAATATCAAAATTTCAGAAATTACAAATTGTGTCAAAATCCATAGCCACTGATTGTTGGTAGATCTTCATCTAAAGTTAAATTTGAAATTTCCCCCACCTGTACTGGCATGTTGATTAAGGATATCATTGTGTGGGTCTTGTTTAGGCCGCCATATTGTAAAGATTTAATGAGAACAACTAGGTCATATCTAGAAGATGCACAGCAGGCGTTCTGGTCCTCTGGCTCTTACAGTCTTTCTATCTCCTCCTTCTGTGATGTTTCATGAGCCTTAGCAGAGGGTTACCCTGTAGATGTATCAACTGGTCCTGGGTACTCTACAATCTGCATTTTGATTACTTGTGAATTTTGGTAATAGTCTTCTGCAAAAAGAAGTGTCTTTGATTAGTGGCAAGAGCCCCACTTATCTGTGGGATAAGGATAAATATTCAGAACACAGCTAGAAATTATAATTGTTTAGGAAAAAGCAGAAGTAGATTTTCTCTAGGCTCTGACTTTTCAGCCACAGTTAGTGGGCTGAGTTTTCAGCACCAGGCATGAATTTCCTCCTGTTGATTAGGTCTTAAGTTCAATTAGGCGTCTGTTGGTTACTCCCAAGATGTAAGCACCACTATTGCACCCATAGGAAGCTCTTGCTATGGCAGCCATTGTTATGGTTTATAGGCTTTATACCTGGACAGGACTACTGATTGCTTTTATTCCTTGGCAGCTTGTGTATGGTGTTTTAAACATATTTTTCTGAGTCTTAATTTTCTATTATAGCAGCATTCATAAAAATACATCAATTTAACCTGTAGAGTTCTACTGAAGTCTTTAATAGCAGCATAATATTCTACGCTATAGACAATGGAATATTAAAATAAAATAAATTAATAAAAATTCAGTTGTTTCCCTGCTGGCAGATATTCATTTTGTTGCTTTCTATACAGTGAGCAAATTTGTACGTTTTGGTTCTGATATTTTTATTGTAAAGAAAGCCTTAGCAGTATTTGGAATCTTACTAAAGTATAATTTCAGCTGTGAATGTTACCAGACTGTTTTTAAGATTTTTATTAAACTGTCCTTAGCAATTTGTGAGCAGGTTCATTTCCTGGTGCAGTCACCATTTAGTGACTTCCTAGTCTGGATGGAAAAAGCTGATTTGACCAACTTTTCATATACCATATCCTTTTTATGTAAGTTTTTCTTGGAATTACATCTTTATGTATTTTTGTACCTTTTTTTACTTGGTGGTTTTACCTGTCAATTTCTAATATACATTATCAAGTGTAGCAGAGTTTAATACACATATGTGTGAGAACACCATAATGAAACCCATTGATTTAAAAAAATCTTAACTTTAAAAAAAATCAATAAAGAAACAAAAGTAAGTTTTATAATAAAAATATTTTCCTAAATTATTTTTGTAAACCTGGTTATGACAGGTTTGACTCTTTACAGAGGATTGATAAATTTTTATGTAGCCAAATGCACATCTTTTCATTTTTCCTCTGTTTTGGAGTGAAATCTCCATCTTTTCCTGGGTTGTACAATCAGTACCTTCAGGTTTTCCCTTTAGAGCAGATTGCTTTATTTGACACCTGGCTTTTACTTCATGTTGTTTGATATATGTGTGAAATGTAAAAAAAGACAGCCATGTTCATTTTGTTCCAAATAGTCAATGAGAGAAGCTTGCACCATGTATTAAAGTTGAAAACAGTGATGGAGAGGCTGGAGCTGGGTCCATGGTTAAGAGCACTGGTTGCTTTTGGAGAGGACCCGCTTCAGTTCTCAGCATCTCATAACCATCTGTGATTCCAGATCCAGGGACTCCAGTGCCCCCTTCTGGCCTCCATAGGCACTGCATATGTGTGGTACACAGGTATACATGCAGGCAAACACTCATACACTTTACATTAAATAAATAAATTAAAACAGAATTTAAATTTAAAATATTGGAGAGGGATTTGGTATTCTCCATATTAAACAATAAGCCACCCTCACATCACAGAGCATTGTGATATAATCAGTATGATAGACAAATGCAGCGGGCCCTCTGAATCCATGAGATGGGTATTCACAGACTCAGCCATTGATGGATTGAAAACAGTCACATGTATAGGGCAGATGTACAGATGTTTTATTTATGCATCGCATGGTACAGTATAAGAACTAAGTACATGATATTTTCACTGTGTCAGGCATTCTCAGTGACAGAGGGACCCTCCATTAGCTCAAGAGGATGCATACTGTTCTGTGTGAGGGATTTGGGAATCCACAGATGAAGTGTTTATGAACCAATCTTCCACAAGACAGAAGAGAGAGACTCTAGATTTAGATTCAATACAAATAAACTGATAATATGTGATAAGCTAACATTTAAATTCTATTGATAAAAGAGCAAAAAAAAAAAAGTTCTGAAAACTCCAGGGAGGGGTTAGACCCCATGGACTATTCACTTTCACCAGCCACACAGATGGAGATGCATGCCACCTGATGGTGAGTTCCTGGGAGTATGTACAGTCTTTGTTCAGGAAGTTCTCATCTTGAATGTGTTTGAGGAAGTGTGTATTTTGGGGACTGTAACAATGGCAATCACATCAGGTCTCAGCATCACACCGTGCACGCTGACAAATTAGAGTCAAACACCAAGTGTGTTCACTGTTTAATTTGAAGTCACTGCAGGCACTGCAGGCCATGAAGACTTTTGTCCTCTGAAGAAAAAGAAAAAAGTGACTTTCCGTGAGTTTTATGTTCTCAGAACATTGCCAGCACTATCTGCACATGTGTATATAGTACATCTTTGGGAATTTTGTATAATGTGTTTCAACCATATCTGGCCCCTCCCAAGTCCCCTCAGGCCTACCCCCTCCCTTCCCGCTTGGCTTTTATCCTTTTTAAACTTTGAACCCATTAAGTCCCATTTATGCTGCCCAGTATTCCCAGATGTGTGACCTTTCCACTGGAGCATGGTCACGATTGACTTAGCAGGGCCTACCCTCTCATAGAAAGCTGACCCTTCCCCTCTCAGAAGCTCAAAGTTACCAGCAGCTCCATGGCTAAGGGTGGGACGTCATGCCCACCTCCCCTGTCCATGCTGAGTTAGTCTGCCTTGGGCTTGCACAGGGCCTGTACACGTTGTCACAATGCCTAGGGGCCGACATGTGCAGCTTCCCTGATGGCCCGAAGATACTGGTTCCTTGTAGCACTTCCTACCACCTCTGCTTTTCCACTCATTGTGCCCCTCATCTGCAATGATCCTAGAGCCCTGGGAGAAGGAACTGTGATGGAGATGTCCTGTTAGGGGTTGAGTGTTCTGCAGGCTCTTATTCTCTGCACCTTGGCCAGTTCTGGATCTCTGCAGTCATCACCATCTACCACAAGTGGAAGCTTCTCTAATGAGGGTAGAGATACACGCTAATGTATGGTACAACAATAAGTCATTAGGAGCTGGTCTAGTGTTCTATTTACTTAGCAGAATAATAACAGTATCATTCCCTGGGATTAAGTTTCACTCTACAAGATGAAACCCACACCTGGCATGATTACTGGGCCTGTGAATAGGCAGGTCACAGGCAGAATTTTCTAACTGGATGAAGCTGGGCTGGATTAGGAAGGGAGGATTCTTTTGCTTACTTATATGCTCATACTGACCCATGTCAAGATGTGGCCAGCACAGAGAAGTTCTGAGTAAGAATAGTGTTGATGTGCAGCTGAGGTATGGGGGAAGATGTGTGAAGAACATGAGTATTGTATGCCGCGCATGCGCAATAGTCTGGTGAAACATAGTTGCCAGGAGTTTACCAGTGTCCAAGACTGCAGTAAGGGATCAGAGGTGGGCTCCTGGATGAGTTTGTTTCTGCCAGTTCTTCACAATAGACTAGGTCCGGGCCGTGTTAATGGTGCACAGAGCAGTTGTCATTTGCAGAGTTGTGTCAGGTACCTGACTCGATTGGCACATCATATGCAAAACCACAGAAGTCAGTTGCTAGGCACTGGTTTCATATGTCAGAAACTGACGTTGCAGAGACCAACATCTCCAGTGTTGTACTTATTGGCAAAGCTGTGACTCATGTTCTGGTCTGTGTGAGTTCAAAGAGTTCATACCCTAAGTGCATCCCCTACTTGCCTGTTAGGTCCATGTGACTGTGTTTGCCCACCTGCTTGCTTTAATGACAGCCTGGCATTAAACAAACTTTATGTTTTTCCATAATATGGCCTGCACTGTGTGTAATTTGCCCCAAGCATAATTGAGGTGACTTTACAAAATAAAATATAAAGCCCACCTAAAGGCGGATTTATAAGCATCCGGCAATGGCTTTTGTGTGACTGTAACTCAGTGTTGTGAAAAAGCTTTCTATCTCATTGCCTGTTTTATGCCACCACAGCCAGAGCCGCCAGATGGGAATGTGGTGGCCCACTTAGAGTCTTTTTAATTGCTTGCTATAAATAGCTTAATGATGTTGCCATAAAAAGACCCCACTATCACCAAGCAGCTCTGTGTGACCCACATATGTGGTATTTTCCTGAGTGTCATGTCTTGGAAAATTGATGGCCACATATGAGAGGTTCTCACTGCTAAAATGAAAGCCTTATTTTTAAAGCCAAAGACTTCTGCTTTAGGTCCCGTGGTTGCTGTCTCTCCTGCTGCCCTCTGCAATCCCGTATGCTCAGGAGAACTCCAGCCCACACGTGACCTGACCTCAGGGAGAAGTGCTGCCCGGGCTCAGTCCTGGTCTCAGCAGAACCACTGCAGCCGTCTGTGGCATGCTCCTCTCTTCTTGCTGTCACCAGAACCTGGCTGCCTTGCTCTACTCTACACACTGATGATTTTTCTCATTTAGTCACTGGGATTGCTCTGTAAGCTTCTCAATCAGCCTTCAGCATCCTTCAACTGGAAGGAAGCCATTTTCCTTGAGGCATCTTTTTTTCTTTTTTCTTGTCACACAATGTGGGCCACTCCACATCAGTGTGGTGCATTGGCTAGTGCTCCTACTAGGTGCCTCTCCACCTCTAAGAAGAAGTTTCTGGCCCGGACTTTCTGGCTTTTACCCAAGGTTTGGACCTGCTTGCAGCTCTGCTGCCGCTTAGCCCCAAATAATCACACAAAGGTTTATATTAATTTTATGCTGATTGACTTATGACTTGGATATATTGCTAGCTAGCTCTTGTTCTTAAACTAACCCATGATTTTTATCTTGTTTAGCCATGTGCCTTGGTACCTTTCCTCACAGCAACATGGCTGTCTTTTCCCCCCTGCATCTGCTGAAGTCTCTCTCTGCTGGCATCTCTCCAGGTGTCTCTGCCCTGCTCTTCCTCTTCCCAGAATTTCCTTAGTCTGGTAGCCCTGCCCACACTTCCTGTCTGTCTTCTGGCCAATCAGCATCTTATTAAACCAGTAGGTGGGGCAAATGTTTACAATCTACTAGAACATGTTCCTACAGCATCCACCTCCATTGCAGGTTGTTTTCCTTCCTTTCCTGAAATCTGGCAGGTTCCCACCAAAGCCTTTTTTCAAAGAGAATGCAAGTCAGAAAGAGAGGGCAGTATGCCTTTAGTATCTGTCACTCATTGGCCACTAGGGTTGACTGGACAGGTGCCCCTTCTTACCTTTCTGCTCTGCCCGCTTACCCCTTAAAGATACATTGTAGTTTGGGAAAGACTACCTTCCCAGCAGGGGAGGACTGCTGATTGGTTGGTCCGCTAAAACTTCCTGGAAGCCACAGGATTTCGTATTTGAAAGGCAGGGGATTGTATTGCAAGGGAGGGACTGGGACAAAGACTATATAGGAGGGTGTGACAGGAGAGAAAGCCCCAACAAACTCTCGGGAGATTAATTTGGGGGAGAGAATGAGCAAGGAATTATGAGGAGCATGGGAGGCATGGCTAAGACAGTGGGAAGGAACAGAGGAAATATATTTTTTTAGAGAGTGATGGCTTTCATGGTCTGGGCTCTGCATCTGCCTTTGCAAGGTGTGTGCTAAAGGATGGACTCCATTGCAAAGATGGCTGGGTTTGGAAGCACTGAGTGGGTTCTGGGTTGTTCTTGACACATGGGTACTAATGACTTAGATGGACAACCCCGCATTCTTTCTCTTCATGGAGAAGTGTTTTTCTTTCTCCACAGATAGTTACTTAGAATGATAATCAGTGTTCGTCAGATATCCTTGTTTCTTTTATACAGTGATGTTTCTCTACAAAGCTTCTCATAGCCCCGGAGAAGGCATGGCCCTCATTCTGGTAGATGAAAGAAACAGTAACGAGAAGCCACAGAATTGCAGTTGAATTCAGACTCTTTCATGGAGCCCATGTCTTTTCTTCCAGAGACAAAGATGTGGATGAATACTGCAAAAATCACATGAAGAACTGATTCTGAATACTATGGAATGAGGGAATGCATTTTCTATGTTTGGGGGTATTTCTGAGCTAGAAGACACAAAGCATACCCAAAGGAGTCGAGGAGGCTTCAGCCAAGTCTTAGTCTAGCCTTCTCACAAAAACTAGGGGTATAGTTCATCCTGTCTGATGACGTTATAGATGCTCTGGATCATCATGCTGCATTCCTCTAGTGATAATAAAGAAAGGGAATGTTGCACAGCGTTTATTAGGCACCTGCATTTAACCCATTGCTCCTGCTTAGTTTGCACAGTCAGTGGTTTATAGTCCCCAGTTTGAGCTTATTTGTGCCCTCAGGTGTTCCTTTGCCAAGGGTTCATCTAGCTAGATGATGTCTCAGCAATTTGCACTTGCTTCTTGTGAGGATATCACAGGCTAGATCTAGTTCCATTAAGGTAAAATAAGTCTTTGTGTTCATTTATGTGCAATTTCAACTAACTAGTCAGTAAGGAGGAGACTGTCACCAGAAGGATATTAAAACACTCTAAAGACACACTGGAAACTTAATTAATGTAGCGAGGTGTGTGTGTGTGTGTGTGTGTGTGTGTATGTATGTATGTGTATGTGTGTGTGTATGTGTGTGTGTGTATGTTATTACTCATCAGTATAAATATTCTCCCAAGGATTTGAGTATCTGGTTCTTCAGCCCACACAATTCTGAAGTAGCAGATTAAAGGTGTGAGGATTCTCTGGAGATAGCCACATTGGCATGAATGAGACAGAGATAGGATCGGCCATTATGGGTACTTCAATAATAGAGTTAATGTGATGGTAGACTTAGGCTTCTGGGAGTGTGGGCAGCACAATTTCCTCTGCTCTCAACAAACAAACAAACAAAACCCCCTTTATGTTTTATTCATTAAAAATACCCAACAAAACACACAAAGATCTCAATGGAGAGATCAAGTCAACCAGTCTAGTTGGATCTGCTGGCTCCAGGTTCTGTAAGAGACCCTCCCTCAAAATACAAGGGGAGGAATTGAAGCAGGCACTTTGATGTGACCACTGGCTTCCACATGCATGCACATATCCCCACCACACACACATACAGACACACCAATGGGTTAAGGATTTAACTCAGTGGTCAATGGTAAGAGGAACAACCCATGGACACACAGCACAGGACGAGACAGTGTTGGTGAGGTTGTGTAAGAACTGGAACCTGTCACCTACTGAGCGATTGCAAATGCTGCAGGCTTGGTTGCAGACTTACAGTTGCTGCCCTACTTTTATTTCTGTTGCTATAATAGATACCATGAGCAAAGCATGGGTAAGAGAGGGTAGATTTGGTTTAGAGGTTGTTGTCCATCATCCAGAGACTCCAATGCAGGATACAGGCACAGGCCTGAAACGGTAGGTATGGAGAAACGCTGCTGATTGCCTTGTTTCTTATGTCTCACTGGAGCTACCTTTCTTATACAGCTGGGGCTCAATGGTTTGGGCCTTTCCACGTCAATCATTAATCAAGAGTGTGACCCAGAAACATACTCACATGTCTGTCTGATGGAGTCAATTCTTCGGTTAACATTCCCTCTTCCCAAGTGTCTTGAGTGTCTGTCGCATTGACAAAAATGAACCAGCACAGTCGGCAGGGACTGAGCAAGCCTATTGGGGTGCTCTTTACATCTCTTGGAACCTCAGATGAACTCATTCTCTGAGTTATCATCACTTAGAGTAAACATTAGTGTGCCTATAACACCTAGGTCTTTGCTTAGAAGAACCCAGATTTTCAAGGCCCCATACCTGGTGGCCACTGCTAGCCTTTCTTGGGTGTGCACTTCTGAGTAGATCATCACATCCCCGGGCTCAGTCTTACTTCATCTTGGCAGAGGCCTGCATGTGCGTTTGTCTGGTAATCCCATATATTCTCCTTGCTTTAATGTAGCTCCTGTTTAAGAAACAGTTTGTGTGTCATTGTTCCTTCAGTTGATGAGCAGCATGGGAATTATTGTCACCTTGTGTCACGTGTATGACGCTTCCTATTTTAGAAACACAATGGGAAGTGCCTCTTGCTGTAGCCTGGATCCTCATGAGGCGCAGAAGACTTAGTTCTGATTCTCACTTGAACTGTAATGATAGCTTCTGAGTTACTTTTCAGGTCTCATAATTTACGAGGTTCTTTTTAATAAAGTTAATTTTACATAATATTTCTATGCACAGGAAAATGGAGGCGTGGCCCTTCTGTGACCTAAGTGGGTCCAGGACCTGGAGTCTCACGACTTTGCAGTGGGCTTTACGATGTTTCTGTCATTCACTTCTTATGTGTGCAGGGGCTGCTTCCTGTCTGAGCATGGTTCCCAAAGATCCATCTGTAGCTCTGCTGCATCACAGACTACCATTCAGAGAGCTGGATCCAAGGGCTTGTTGTATTAGACATGAATCTCCAGAGAAACAAGGCCAATAGAACTTTTATTTGTGCTGTACATTTCTGTTCAGCACCTGGGTCAAGCACCTGGCAAGCCTGAAATCATTAGAGCAGGCTTGAGACCCATGGGAGACTAATGCTGTGCTCAAGAATAACAGGCAGCCGGAGGCAGCATTTCTACTTCCTCTGGGGACTCAAGTCTTTTTCTCTTGAGGACATCAGCTAATTGGATACAGCCCCCACACACAGTGAGGTGCAGTCTGCTTTACTCAAGCTTATTTATTTAAATGTTGACTTGTGTAGCAACACCTAGGTTTGGCCACAACTGGCCTCGCAGCCTTACCATGTACACATGTAACATATATACTCAGTTTTTCTAACTTTAGACATTGTTCAAAGATGGAAATTTTTACAAAAAATTTCTTTCTTTTTAACAGTATCTAGAAAACTTATGTATTGTGGACCTTAAAAAGATTAATTTTTATTTAATATGTATGATTGTTTGCCTGCATGAGTGTGTATGAGCCCCATGCCTGGTACCTGGAGAGGCCAGAAGAGGATATCATATCCCTTGGAACTGGAGTTACAGATGGTTGTAAGCCACTATGGAGGTGCTGGGAACAGAACGGGGTCCTCTGGAAGATCAACAAGTGCTCCTAACTTCTGAGCCATCACTCCACTGCCTACAGGGAGACATCTGATGTCTAATAAAAATGAGATGTTCATATACTCCTGTGATACTTCTGAATTTGTTAATGAAATAATAGTGAAATAGTGTAATAATGATATCTAGTTACCTCCAAATAGTGTGTAGTGAGGTACCATATGACCTCCTCTCTAGTAATGCACAGATGGACCTTACCAATCCTCAGGAAACAGCAGCTCTTCAGAGACTTCAGGGCATGCTACTCGCTCAAAGGTTCTTTGACTTGGAAATGCCCAGGTTTTAATCTTTCAGATCATTTTGTGGCAGTGCTTTAAGTAGTACTTAGCTGAAGAGCCTATCATATTTTTCTTTAACTCTGAAGATGTTTAATGCTTGGCACCTCAAGCCTGGGCCTGTGACTCATGGAAATAATCATCATCCTAGAATAGTTCACACGTTGTCCAGTTACATCCTGTTTTTGTCATTGGATGGAGAGTCTTCCTGGGAAGAGTTTTATATAATCTGAATTGATTCAGAATAGGAGCAAATTACCTTTGGCCCAAATATGCCCAAGTGGCTGCCCTGACTGCTGATGTCATGGTCTGGGAGTCAAACCGAGCAACATCAGTTTATACATGGGTGCTATACCTCATTAACTGGGGCACAGAACCCCCACAAGGCATGCCAGGTTTTCTAGTTCACCATGCAACAGTAATGTAGATTACTGTAGTTATTTTTATCTAATCCAGTCATAGGCAAGAGTTAGTCACCAGTGACAATGACAGGAACATGGCTGTCATCACAGTGAGCATCAGATGCATCAAGTTTAACTCCCAAGGTAGCACACAAAGCATGAGTACTGTGTTAGCATCCTGTGTACAGCCTCCTTCTGTTCAAAATGCAAAGCTGTAAAGTAACAAACAGCACAATGGACCTGGAGAGATGGCTCAGTGGTTAGAGTATTGGCTGCTCTTACAGAGGACCTGGGTTCAGCTCCCAGCATCCACATGGTGACTCACAACCGTCTGTAACTGCAGTCCCAGGAGCTCTGATATGACCTCTTCTGACTTCCATGGTGCACATACATGCAGGCAGAATATTTATTCAGCTAAATAAATCTAAAGTCACCGCGATGGTGAAGAATTGGGCTTACTAGATATATCCCATCCAGCCACTGCTCCACAGTCTTGCTGATAAAGAAGACAAAGAACGGTTCTGTTTTCCAAAACTGCTGATTTACCTCAATTGATGGTCATCACTGTAATTGTCATGGTCCTCATCATCATCATTATTTTGTAAAAGTCTCAATTGTGTTTTTGAACAATCTCCAAGTTTCTCAAGGAAAGCACAGTTCTGTATGTTTGCTTCAAGGCATCAGGAACTGGAGAGAGCAGTCAGAGCCCACTGCGAAGCCTCCCTGATTTGTGGCTGGAGTGGTGGCTTTGCAGTTAACAGTGCTTGCTGCTCATCTGGAGGACCCAGGTTTAGTTCCTGGTACACATGTCAGGCAGTTCACTGCTGCCTTCAGCTCCAGCCCCAGGGAACCAACACCCTCCCCTGTTCTCCGCAGGCACCTGTACATACATGGTCAGTCACACAGACACATACATGAAAACTAAAGTTTAGGGCTTTTTTTTTTCTTTTTTAAGAGATTAGTGTAAGGTGTTAGCATCCTGGTTTAAGACCATATAACACTTTCCATTTGATTCTCCTCAGTTGTTACACATAAGCTCCTGGCACCTAATGACATCATCACAGGCAAAACAGTAGCCTAGCACATCTTCCAGTACCCGGAGACTGTATGTTACCCTCATCTGGGGGTTAGGTTTTGAAGCATTTGGTTTCCCATATGTCACTCCACCCCACTCCACCCCACCCCATCCCATCCCACCCTATTTCACCCCGCCCCACCCCACCTCACCCACCCCACCCCACTCCACTTCACCTCACCCCACCTCACCCTATCCCATCCCACCTCACCCCACCCCACCCTACCTCAAACTGCAAAGCTTTAAATGCCCATCCTTATTCTGTGGTGCAGGGGAGGAAGGAGGAGAACCTGTGGGGGTCGATTTCCGCCTTCTATTGTGTGGGTGCTGGGATTCAGATCCAGGTCGGCAGGCTTGGCAGCCAATGGCTGAGCTATCTCACTAGGTCTTCACATTTTAAAGTAAAATCTATGTGAATGTAGCTACAGTTTTAAATTTAAGTTATCATTAAATATTTTAAATTTTTATGTCTATCTCTGTCTGTGTGTCTGTCTGTTTCTCAACTGAGTATCTTGCTTTCTGTGCCACATGTACACGACTGCCCTGATGTACTATGTCACTAGACCCCAAAGCAGTGGAGACCGTGGAATGAAATATCCCAGGCTAAACCTCCACCCCCACCTGAACTGAATTGTTTTTTAATTTGATTATTTCAGGTATTTTGATATAGTAATGTAAAGTTAGCACTACAAGAGTGTGCCTTCTTGGGGCCCTCCTGATCTTAGTGGGTACAGGCTTGGAGTTAAAAGCTCTCTCTGCATGTGCTGAGGGCAGGTGACAGGCAGCCACATGGTGCTTATCATGCCTGTTATGATGTTCAAGGACACATGATGCAAAGGGAGGTTAGAGCAGCCCAGTCCTAAATCTCCTGTTTATTAGCCAGACATTGCTCACAGGTATTAGACACACCCAGAATGGGGCCAGGAAGTAATGATGATGGCTGGTAGATTTGGTATCTTCTTATTTTTTTTTTAAAAAAACTTTTTAGTTTATTTATTTGCTTGGAACTGGAAGTACAGACAGTTGTGAGCTGCCATGTGGGTGCTGGGAATCGAACTCCGGTCCTCCAAGAGAGTGGTTAGTGCTCTCAACCACTGAGCCATCTCTCCAGCCCCTAGATTTGGTATTTTCAAGATGAATTGAGACACTTACATCACTTTATTTGGAAACATCTTCAAGATACCTGGACTTGAAATATTTCTTAAAACAAAAATGTACCCTGTCAACCTAATTATTAGTCCCATTTCTTTCTACGTGTTGGTGAATTATAGCCATATGTACAGTTTGGGTACTGGGGCACACCCAAAATGGCTTTTTAATGGAGAAAAAGAATTCAAGATTTTGATATGGAACTCTGACTTATTGACTGTGTGTCAGAGTACCTGGAATACGGCCAAAGGAACCCTCCATTTTTATTTTGGAGAGTAACCCCATTCTCTCAAGCTGAAAACGAAATTATATTAGAGAACTGAAATTAATTAGTTGAGACAAATATTAAACCCATTAAAGTTTTAGCAATAAGAGCCACAGAAAAATTCAAATGGGCTATAATGTGCAAAGTGGAAGCAGACATCATATTTATTGCAATTACTGCTAAAAACATTAGCGGCCTGTTTTCACAGTGCTTTTTATTATACATATGCACACACACACACACACACACACTTTAGTTCTCACATAAGTGCATGAGAAAGCACAGATGAAGAAATGAAGTGTTGAGCAGTGAGCTAGCTCAACCATGACCAGAGCTTGATCCCTAGAACCCTAGGTGGAAGAAAAGACTACTGAAAATTTGAAGCGTGGCTTGCATGCCCCTGTGCAAATGTGCACACGAACGTGCACACAACCAAACAATAAATTTTATTTTAAGAAGACAGGAGAAAGTGTCTCCAAGCGTCAAACTATTTGTCCAATGGCAAAGAGCCATTGTAACTAAAATGTCAAGGACTGGCGTGTGCTCATCCTACTTGGCATATTATTTCAATGAGCCTGATGATTCTTTGTCAATGAGGTAGAGGATGAAATGTGTGTGTTTTATACAGACTGTTATGCTTAATAAACAAGTCGTAGCAAGACAGATTGCATCTTAACAGGCAAGAGAGACAATTGACATGATTTATGTTGCTGAGTGCCCGCAAAGTTCTTATGGTGCCTGTGGGATGGAGGCTGGAAGCCTTAAAACTATACCCACAGAGTGATTATTAAAGAGAAAGAAATATTTGCTTAGGTCAAACCAAGTTTGAATATAGCTTAGCATCTAAGGTTTGCACAAAGCTGCCCCTGGAGGGTGAGAGTGACGACCAGCTCTATATTCAGATTGGGTTACAGTGCCAGCATCCAGGACCACAGCAGTTGCGGGTGTAGTAGCGAAAGGCTGCTTGGTGAGTGACCTTCCTGTTCTTCTAGGACGCTTGGTTGCAGGAAATAGCCAGCATTATTAATCTATGAAGTAATTGGTTTCTGAGGAGTCTTTCTATATGAATATAGCAGGTGGCCATGTAAGGAGTCAGCTAAAATCATGCCTGTTCAGCACAGGCAGCAGTTGGCTCAGAATAAGCGGTGTATGTTGGGGCTTAGCTTTCAATGCTCTCAGTCTTAAAGCTCCCAATGGTGAAGAATTCTAAAAGTAAAAGAGCTTAGGTTAATAGAACCTCTGGTCAAATAACAATAAAACCTAAATGCTAACTTAAAAGACTTCTTATGTAGGCTATGTGCCCAGCAGGGGATGGCCGGTGGAAATGAACTCAATAGCGCCTTTGGAGGTTCCTGTCTCAAAACGTGTTAGGACTTCACTCTCTTCTTTCTTAAATTTTGTAATACATGTTACATACATATGAAAATTTGTAATATAGGTATATAATATATATGTGATATGTATTACATATATATTACAAAGTTTTAGGGAGATACTTTCTCTCTTTACCCTATGGGTTCTTTGACTATATAAACTGGCTTCCAGTTTAGTATTTTTATGGGATTCTGAGTTTGTCTCCGCTTCTCTTGGCCCTAATTCCTTCTGTTTGTTTGTTTTGTCTGATTCGGATGTGCTAGTTTTTGTTATACCATATCATATATTCATTATATTATATTCCCTTAGAAGACTGTTTGTTAATGAAATACAGAAGTGGGTTGGATCCAGATGGGAGGGGAGGTGTGGAAGAACTGGAAGATTAGGGCAAGGGGAAGATACTCAGGATATATTATATGAGAAAAGTCTAATTTCAATAAAAGAGGGGAAAAAACTCCTTGTGAACTGCTCTGAAATCTGAGAGCTGCAGAGACTTCTTCTTTGAGGAGAAAAATGTTCTCCAAAAATATTACTTTACAAACAACTTTAAAGTCTTATTTCATGACGTTTCAAATGATACAGAAAATAGTTTTTCTTGTATGCATATACATATGCATTAAATATAGATTTAAAAGAATTGTGGATTCATTTGATTTTGCTTAAGATTTATAAGGAATAATACGGAGCTGGAGAGATGGCTCAGTGGTTAGAGCACTGGCTGCTCTGCAGAGGACCTGGGTTTGATTCCCAGCACCTACATGTAGGCCCACACCCATCTCCAACTTCAGCTCTAGGGATCTAATGACTTCTTCTGACCTCTGTGCGACTGAATACATGTGATATGCATACATGAAGGTAGGCATTCATACATATAAATATGAATCTTTAAATAAGAAATGAATATAGGCTATGGCCACAAACCTCTATCTTAATCGCTTCCATTTCTTATCCCCAAGAAAAACCACACTTTTTTCAAATAGAGGTGTTTCCTTGATTGTTTCAAATTATATATGTATGTGTATATGTGTAATTTATATGAATCATATATATTGTATTATTAAGAAAATAGAATAACTTTGTTTTTATTGTATAAGTTTATTTTGTTAAGACTATTTTGGACAATAAAGTGAATGCAGTTAGCTTATTTCTAAAATGATATGAACTTGATATAAATGTGAAATTTTATTTTTCTTGTCTATAACTGGTACACATTGAGATTATCTTTAAATTTTCACTTTTAGCCAAAGAAATGTAACAATATTTCTAATGGATAACTTCATTTCACACCATAAGTATCCCCAGGAAATTATTTTAAATTATCACCCATTAATCGGGCTTGAAATTAGTTTAATAGCTTTGAACCAATATAAAAATAAAATTACAAACTATGTGTTGTAAATGGTAATGAAATCGATTGATGGTTGTAAGAACATTTGGTTAACTGTCTTTTTCCACTAGGGGTGTGATTATTCAGGGTGTGATGTTTAGGATTTGTCAACTTGACCCAAACTAGACACACCCAGGAAGAGGGAATCTCAACAGATGAGTTGCCTCACAGGCCATCCTGTGAGCAAGGCTGTAGGGCATTCCCCTGCTTTCTAACTGGTGTAGGAGGAGCCAGCCCACTGTGGGTGGTACTATCCCTAGGCACGTATCTGAACAAGGCAGAGGAAGCAAGCCAGTAACCAGTGCTCTTCCTTGGTTGCTGCTTCTTCAAGTTCATGCATTGAGTTCCCGCCTTGGCTTCCCTCAAAGATGGCCTGTAACATGTAAGCTGAAATAAACCCTTTCCTGCCCAGGCTGCTTTTGGTCATGGTGTTTATTATGGCATCAGAAAGCCAACTAGAACACAGGTGATAATGTGTTAATATAAAATGTAATTCTTGCTGACTGTCAGGGAAAGGTCAAAGTCCTCCACTCTGG
Organism: Sigmodon hispidus; assembly: GCA_004025045.1. Lineage (NCBI taxonomy): Eukaryota > Metazoa > Chordata > Mammalia > Rodentia > Cricetidae > Sigmodon > Sigmodon hispidus. The sequence continues at coordinate 36,399 of PVIH01008202.1, forward strand.
AGTCTGTAGGGAAGGTCGACTGTGGTTCATAGGATACCTGACTCCTCAGCCTTATTGCTGGCTGCCAAACTGATCTCATAAATGACAGTGTCTAAGTTGCAAGGTTGCTGTTGTGTTTCACCACATTGCTGGCATTGGGTTTCTGAGACAGGTTTCAGATTGCAATTTCATTTGCTTTTCCTGATGACCAGGGAGGCTGGGAATAGGCCACTTCTAAGTGGAGACCCAGCAGTGTTGGATGTGCACAGGACAAATAACCAGTCAGAAAGCAGAAACACTGAGAAGGTGAGAACTGTCTACTATTGTGGTATCTGCTGTGAAGGACATGAGCCCTAGGAAGGCCCTGGGATGAATGATTTGCTCTGCTGGCCACTATGGGATGGATTGTACCTGGGGCAGAAGCCCAGCTGTGAATGTCCTCCCAGCCTTTGGTTTGGGGTAAGTGTGAGACTGGACCAGGTCAACCACATTCACATAGTGGACACGCAGGACAGTTTTGTAGCTTCAGAGGATGACTCTGTCCAAGTGTACTTTCTTTGTGTGTGTGGACATAGAGAGTCAGCAGAGCTGGCCAGTGGTCAGAGACATGATGGACTAGATGGGTTTAGAGAGGATGGGGCTTATTAAAAAAGGGATGAGGAAAATAATTTCATCTCAGATCTATGATATCTATGTCTTATAGACACAGTTTCAGAGATGATAGAAAAGTCTATACATTTTTAAAGAGAAACCAAACTAGACATCACTGTTGTTTTAAAAGTTTTAACCAGTATACAATTTTATTCCCTTAACACAGAAATTGCTAAAATCACGTAAGATGTGTTTGGCCCAAACTGCTTTTTTAAACCTCACTTGGTGTTGTGAAAACTAAAATCAAGAGATTTTTATGAATCCAGACTAATTATCAGTGATGTCTAATTTGGTTTCTTGTGACCTAGTGTATCACTTTTTAAATTTCTTCCTAGATGTATGACTGGACATTGAGGAGGTTGTGGCATTTTGAATTTTATTCATCTGTCTCTTCTCTTCATGCCTAGTATAATATTTTCATTCATAATAAATCCTTGCAAACATTTGTTCAAGGAGTAGACAAGCAAATGATGAAACATAAGCCCCATATCCTTCCAGAATGGAACATCTTAAACTTGGAAAAATGCAGTTACTTTGGGGCTATTTTGACATTAATTTCTTAGGTCTACTGGCGAGAGGAGCTTTCTGCTGCACAAGAGTCTTGTCTGTGTCACATTGTGACAGTCTCACAGCTCACACAAATGCCACATAGCTAATTCATGATGTAGGGGGAAGCCTCAATGCATTTATAGGTCAGATAGTCAGCAGGATGGATGACAGATGGCCAAGCTGTATGTACAAAGAAAATATGCATAGCTCACAGGAAACCCCAAAAAGAGCATAGGTTGGAGGAGCCTTGGCCTCCCTCAGGGAAATGTAAGGGCTGAGTGATAATCCTTCAGTCATAAAAGGACGTTTGATCAAGCCCAGGGAACTGCAGTGCTGGGGAAATTCTAGAACAATTAGCACTCCGTGCTGTACCCAGAGGACCTCTTAATTGGATTCACAGGTTGAGTATGTGAGCCTGACTGAGCTGGACTCCGAGACACTCTTTCCCAGCCCTGGTGGGCAGAGTCATCAAGACATCACACCGTTTTTAAAGTTTATCCTAAAAATGAATCTAGAGCTGTCTTGTCTCCCTCCTCAATTCCCCAGGCTCCCTTGTAAGTAGGGAGACTCCTCCCCTGCCCCACCCCAGTCCTGTTAGTGCTTTCTCACTGGGAGTTTCTGGACTCAACCTCAGGACCCCTGCCACTCTCCAGCCCTTCACCTTTAGCTCTGTAAGCAGACTCTTCTTAAGAGGCTGGTGGCAGCTTGGCCCATCTAAGTCTTCTCAATATTTATTATTATTATTTTATTGTTATTATTATTATTGCTGTTATTGGCTTTTTTAGACAAGGTTTCTCTGGGCAGCCCTGGATGTCCTGGAAGTAGATCTATAGACCAGGCTGGTGTCAAACTCAGAGATCTGTCTGCTTCTGCCTGTGAATGCTGGGATTAAAGGAATGCTCTACCATGCCTGACTGCTCTTCTCAATTTCTATGCTATCGTTTGAATCTTAAATGTCTCTCGAAGACCCATGTATTAGAGTCTTGTGTGGCTGGAGGTTGCAGAACCGTGAGGAGGTGGAGCTTGGCCTCCCTTGGCCCCTCTGCTAGTCCCTGGGAAGTGACCCCTAAGGGGTTAGTGGTGTGCCCAGTCATAAAGTGATTGGTTGTCCTCTACCACATACTGCTGCTTTGATATGCGTGATATAATGCATTGAGAAAATTGTATCATGGGTTTGTCTAATCATAGGCTGTAAACTCCAACCATGAGTTATGATAACCCATTTCTTTGGTTAAGTTTATTATAGTATTGGTTGTGGTATGAAAGTCTAACTTGTTCTTTCTCTTTTTAAAAGATTTATTTTTATTATTATTACTATTATTTTGTGTGTGTTTATGGAGGCCAGAAGAGGGCGATATGGAGGTCAGATCCTATGGGGCTGAAGTTAACAGGCCATTGTCTTTCAGGTGGTGAGCTTCGCCTCTAAGGGCTGAGCCTTCTTTCCAGCCCAGTTATAAGTCATTAAGAGCCACATCCTGTGGTGTCCTGGGAACTGAACTCAGGTCCATTGTGAGAGCAGCAAGCAGTCTTAACCACTGAGCCACCACCACAGGCTTCTTATTGCTTTCTTGATACGATAGTACTCATTGAATGCTTTCCATATGCTATTCTGGTGTTTGGTGCACATTAGTTCAACAATCTTTACCACAGGCAAGGTGTAATTGGTCTCAGTTTCTGCTGTAAGGAAACTGAGGCTCAGCAACATTATGGTTTTCTTAAACTTTTATCATTGTGGCTTTTTTTTGTCCTTTCTGTAACAGTGTATGTCAAAGGATGTGCCTGGTGTGGGATGAGCAGCATGGGATCTCTTCTCTCTTGGAGTGTGAGGAGGAGGAGGAGGAGGAGGAGGAGGAGGAGGAGGAGGAGGAGAGAGACTTACAGAGTCATACAAGGCAGACTGAGGGAGACACAGGCCGCTGTGGAAGCTCATTGTCCATTCTGCAGGGTCAGGGACAAACCTTCAGGGAGGCAGAATGACAGCCATCCTGACTTTGATGTGTCAAGATGTGACATTGTGTTTGGAGGAAGGCGTGGCATGAGCAAAGGCAGAGGGGATACAAGGTGATAAGAACTTTGACGTTACTAAACTGGTCTGGGTGGGACATGGCAAAGGTACGTACAGTGAATAGTGGGTCTGCCCTTGAATTTGTAGCCATGGCTATTGAAGAATTTTATGTTCAGGGCCAATGCAGACAGAAGTGTAGTCCCGTAGATTATGATGTGGTAGGTATATGGGGAGGAGAAGAGTAAAAACGAAGGGGACCAATGTCACAGCTATCATGAGAAACCAAGAGAAGCAAGAAGAGACATAATGAAATCAATGAAGCACTGTGGGAACTGACAAGAGAGCAGATATGAACAGCAATGAGAAATTAGAGGGAGCAGCGTGCTTTTGTAACAAGAGAGCATCCCTATGTGTGTCGGTGAGTTAATGAGTCAATCATCTGTCCAGGGGCCGGGCCATTTAGAACCACAGCCAAGTTGAGGCGAGTACTCAGGTCTAGGTTGGAGGACAGTGGGGCCATGGACAGAGACAAGGAGTGAGGGGTAACGAGGTGGACTCGAGGGCAGTGTGTGTGGGTCCGAATGATGCCAGCAGTCAGCCTCTGGCTGTCATTCCTCATAGAAAAGAGAAACAAAAGTCTTACATAACGGCCATGATTCAACGTTTGTAATCATCTTGCTAATGGCTGAATGGCTTTGAAGGAATTGCACTAGACATCTAATCCCTGCCACCTGTTTCTGCACATTTTAATACATGTAAAAACATTTTCTTAGTTCCTCACAGCTTACTCCTAAGCTTTTAGATTTTCAACTTGTATGGTAACTGGTTCAGTCACCTGCTTTAAAAAATGTTCATTTTTCTTTTATGGGCAAGGATGCTTTACCTACATGCATTATGTGTACCATGGGCCTAAGTACTCACAGAGGTCAGATGAGAGTGTTGGAGCCCTTGGGGGCTGCCATGTGGGTACCGAGAACCCAAACCCACTGGTCTCGAGGTGTAGCAAGTGCTCCTAACTACCAGACCACCTCTCTGGTTCCCTTTCCTTGGCTCTTACTAAGCAGTTACTTAACAGAATGAAGTCTATAACAGATGTTTATAAACTGCTGTGTACATGGTCACTGTCATCATCATAATTTTGCTGTATTCTCAGAGAAATGAAAGTCTGTAATCAGAATCCAGTAAGTTTTAAAAGTTTTTCCCTTATTGGAGTGTGGAGGAGACATTTTGAGAGACAGAATAAATGTTTTTAAATTGAGATTTTGTGAAATAAACATGCTGGTCATTTTAAAAAGGTTCTTTTAACAGTAGTAAACTAACTTAGTATTTTTATTGGTAGAGACTTTATTTGCCAGATAGCTTTTATTAAGTGCAAAATTCAAACCCTATTCACTTCAAAAGCCATTAATTTTTTCCTGTCTAATTTGGCTCAATGGAAAGAGCACTGACTGACCTGGGTTTAGTTCCCAGTATCCACGTGGCAGCTCATGACTACTTGTAACTTCGGTTCTATAGAATCACATGCCCTCTTCTGGCCTCTGAAGGCACTGCACACATGCGGTGCACATACACACATGCAGGCAAACAATCATACACATAAAATAACAACTAATAAAACTTAAAAAAATACCAATGAAGAAAACTCCCTTCTCTCAGCAACACACATTTCCCAGCTGAAACACCTTGGATGTATCTTTCCCAGACTGCTCCAGGCCCCTTCCAGAGGTACTTTAGTGTTATGGAAATGGAAAAGTGACTGTACATAAAGGAGCACAACATTGCTGCTTGAAGTTGACCCACAGATGAAAGAGCTACATGCCTTCCCCACAGCCACGTGTGATATCCCTTTAATCCTCTTCAGTCCACTTGCCATCCACCAGTGTGAATCAGAAACATGGGCAGTCAAATGAGAAAGGTGAAATGTCTCAGCTACCCACTGAAGAAAACTCTCCCTATGGCTTAAAGAGCTCCGTACATCAGAGGCATATTCTTATTCTACAGAACAATTCAGACAAGATGACACAGATGGAGCCCTGCGCCTCGTTTTGCAGACACAGCTCTAATTGGTGAGAAGAGCCAGTGGGAAAGGAAGACGCTCAAGGGTGTGAACTTAGATCCTGGCTTAAGCAAAGAAGGTTTCAACATTCTTTGCAGTGGCAGATTGGGGAAGAACAATATTTATATATTTGTTTTTTTCTTTAAAGCATAGAATTTGCATAGCTGGCCCTTTTTATTTTCATTTTTACTCTTTTGAGAATTTTATACATTGGAACCGGATTTCTGTCATCTCCACCCCTCCGTCCCCTTTCCAGTTCCTCCTGCACACCCCACGCCCTCTCAAATCCATGACCACTTCTTCATTATTGCTATATGAGTGTGCATGCATATTGCATATGTGTTATATATATATATTTCAAACCTATTGAATGTTTTTAGTGTTTTATATACATGACCACACTGAGGAAGACGAACATCACATGTTCCCTCCTACTTGTGGCTCCTGATTACGAAGCTGTAGATTTAAGTTTATAACTCAAAGCAACTGCGGAAGCTAGGAAAACAGAAAAGGCTTATGGGAGAAGGATGGAGAAGGAACTCTAGATTGGGAGGGGGGAGGATACAAATGCTATGGAGGCGGAGTGGGAGGATGAGTCAGAGAGTTTAACTGGGGGGAGGGGCTAATGTCGAGGAAGGAGAGGTGAATAACTGTGTTTGGAAAAGCCATAGGGAAACACATTACTTTATGCTTACCCAAGATGTGTGTGTGTGTGTGTGTGTGTGTGCGTGTGTGAGTGCGTGCATGCGTGTGCGTGTATGAGTGCATGCGTGCATGCGTGTGTGAGTGCATGCGTGCATGTGTGTGTGTGTGTTGGAGTCGCACCACACAGGATGCTAATGCTCCCTGCAGGAATCAGAGTCTAACTGAACACCTACTTCGAGCTTTAGGCCAGGGATGCCTAAGAGAGCCGCCCGAACCACATAGGCTGTTGCCACTGCCCTCAGCTGCTCCCAGCTTGTGTAAATACAGCATTCTCATCTGCTTGGTAAGCTTATCTTTCTCATACAGAACTTCCTGAAGAGTGCGATCTCTCTCATTTGTTGGAAATGACTGTGATAAAGTGGTTTATGGCATGCTTTAGAATGTATGTGCATGTGCGTTATGGGCAGGCACTTGCCACAGTCTGTAATTCATCATGATGAAATCCTTTCCTTGTAAGACCACAGTGTGCCTCTGGGCCCTACTGGCCCTGACAGGCTTCACTCACGCCCCGACCTTGTTATCTATGTGGTGACTGACATGAGGACCCTGTCTGTTCTGCTTATGTCTTTGCCCAATTGCCATCAATGCCCCGTAGGCTCTGACAGCCAAGGTCACGGGAGGCCAGCCCATGTGCCCCCTGGCTGTGGCTCTCTCTACCCTTCCCCAGATGACTGTCTTTCCTTTAGGCCATAGAAAGCAGCCTCCTGATTAGGTTGACAAGTCCCTCTTCCATCTGCTTACCAAAGATATCTATGCACCATGGGCCCTGGCATTGCTAGGAGCACAGGTGGAGATTTTAGGATCGCTTCCAGACCTCAAGTGATTTTATGAAGGAACTGAAAGGGTGACAGAGGCCTCAGTGCAGGAGACTTGTTTAAGGCAAGTGATGGTGACCAGTCACAACCGAGGACTTCAACCAAATGCTTTGTGGGTAGTGGGATTTGAGATGAGACATTCCTGTGGTCAGGATGACATCAAACTCTATGCTCATAAATTCAACTGGGATGCAATTAGGATTTTAACTAGTTTTGATGCACACCTCATTTCTATAAATATGGGTTATCATTGAAAATTAAGTGCTTTTACTTTTTCATACTAAACATTGTTACCACATCTTTTTATTTCATTTTAAAGAAAAAAAATGAAAAAATAAGAAATATACATTTCTTTAAGTTGTACTGTTTTTGTTTGTTGTTGTTAGATAAAAAGAATCCTTCTTTTCTTGTTTTTGGAGACAGGGTCTCATTATGTATCTAGGGTTGGCCTTGAACTTGTGATTCTCTTGCCTCAGCCTGCTGGGTGTTGGGCGGTCACAGGTGTAAGCCACTGTGGCTTTTATGGTGTAGATGCTTCTGAGGGCAAGAGTTAAAAATGCTAAGTTAAGTTTAATTTAAAACACCTCAGCACTCTCAATTTATCCTTCTGAGACCAATCTTCGGGTCAGTCATGGCCAGTCTGATTTTGTTCTCATGCAAAAGAGACTAAGAGTAGAGAGCTAAGAGAATTTGAAAACGTTGTAAGTTTAGTGTTTTAGAAAATGCTCAGCTTCCCCAGAGAACTCTGTGGCCGCCCACCTGAACTGCCCAGGGGCCCCTCACACGATGGTTGCCTCCACTTATTCTGCTTCAGCCTTAGAGCTTGGGTTTTGATTCCATTTGTTCTGTGGTGGCTGCATGTGGGGACATAACTCTTGAGAGGTCTCTCCACCTCCTAAGTACTGTTTGAGCAGTTAGTTCCCTTGTTTTTTCTCCATTCAGTCCCTTTCTGAAACTCCAGCTATATGAGGGTGACCTCTGCAGTTGCCAGCAGCAGCTGAATAGGGTCCTGATGCGGTAGTTTAGTTGTATATAAAGATGAGCATGTGTGTTTACATCCACGTATAGAATTGACTGGTGATAGACTGTGCTCCAGGTTTTATTCATACAATTATGAGGTTTGCAATTTTTTATATTTATTTTTTAAAATACTTATTTTATTTTGTATATTTGCCTGCATTGTATATAGGTGCGGCATGTAAGTGCCTGGTGCCCATGGTGGTCAGAAGAGGTCATCTGATCCCTTGGAACTGAACTTATGGATGCTTGCAAGATACTATGTAGGGTCTGGGAACTTCTTCTGTAAGAGCAGCAAATGCTTTTAATTGCCAAGCTATCTCTCCAGCACCCAACTCAATTGTATTTTAAAAACTCATTGTGACAGATAGATGGGCCCCTCAAAGAGGTACCTGGAATATGTTGTGTTTTAGGGCAAAGGGATTTGACAGATAATAGTTTAAGTCACAGATCTTTCAAGATTAGAGCAGAGAAGTTCCAGAGGACTGTGGAGGAGAAGGCAGGGACCCACGGGAGCTGAGAAGTGATGACGCAGTCTCTGGATGTACAGATCAGCCCCACTGCTGACAGCCAGCAGGGAAGTGGGGACCTGTACTGAGGTAGGAATGAGAATTTGGCAAGTCCCTAAGCCAGTGTACTCCAGAAGCAGATTCTGTTCCAGGATCCCTAAGAACTCTGCCGAGTACACAGTCATGAGGAAGTGTGAGCTAACTGAGGTGGTGTCTGTGTGTGTGTGTTGGTAAGTTTGGGTAGGTTATTAAGTATGCGTAGGACATTAATATGCTTAATTTTTGCATCCAAACATACTTTAAATTACTTGAGGTCTTATCCAGTCCCAGGAAATCTTGTATTGATTTTAGTAGATAATTCATGACTCAACATTGCTTGAGTGATATTTTTGTAATGCACAAGTTGAAAGAACTAACTTAGGGACGAAGTTTGGAACAACCTATTTTATTGCTTTGAAACAATTTTTAAAAGGAAACAATTTTCAAAATACCAAAGAGCTTTTGCATACAATCAGTATTTAAAAGGTGAAGCTTTGAATTCGTGACTATTGAAAATACACTTTTTGCAGTGAAGACATCCTTGTTGTTAAACCTGGCAGGTATTTCCCCAGGAACCACTTCACTCGCCCTTCCGTTGCTAGTTGATACCCTCTGAAGGTGAGCGGCTTCTACTGTTGAAGAAGGCTTTCTCTAAGTGTGTCACCCGAGACTACCCTAGTGATCTGGATTGCAGGTGTCTTCACATGATCCTTGGAGCCGTTTCTTACACAGTGTGTGTTCCCTCTCTGCATCCTTCTTTTGCACAGAAATCATCACACGATCCATTGACCTTAATTTCTCTCACTCACTGATCCACCTGACAGTTCTTTCCATGGAAGAACCATAGCAACTTTGTACAGTTTTTGAACATAGCATGTATTTTTTTTTTGGAAGTGGATGTACCATAATTTATATAGCTCTCTATGGATAACTACCTGGCTTCCTTCTGATATTATCCTTGCTTTTGATACTATGGTATCTCATTAGTGTGCATAAAATCTTAGAGGTGAAATTATTGAATTGGGGAAAATATAAACCTGGAAGGTTTATGATTTTGATTTTTCCTTCCCTTAGGAATGCTAAGATAAATTCTCCATGGCTAGCAGAACCAGTAAGGGTTTGGGAATTCTGTTCACCACCCCTGGGCCACAGACATGTGCCTAGATCTTACTAGGTAATCAGAGACAGAGCTAGAGTTACATTCTTATCATTCTCACCAACAAGACACATGGTCCAACTTACAGGGTTCCCCCCACCATGGGACTATGAGTGGAACTAAATGTCAAGTTCGCCACTGAATGAGACCGCTTCTGAGAGTAAACTCAACAATGACAGTTGTGCAACAAGGTAATGCACATAATCCCCCCAACACGGCTGAAACAATCAACTTGATATATGTATAATTTACTGCAATCAAAAGACATGGAAAAGAAAGAACATTTCGTAGATGCATGAATCCGCCTAGGTGAGTCACAAATTATGCCAACTAAAAGAGACCATCTTAAGGGGCTGAGGATTGTATGGCTTTATTCAGATATTCTTGCAAAAGCAAAACCATGGCAACCTAAAACAGATGCGCTGTTTCCAGGGAGTGCAGGGTAAGGGAGGGCTGTCTCCTAAGGAGCAGGGAAAATTTTGGCACATGATGGAAGCATTTTATGACTACATTTTGATATGGTTTCATGACTGCATTTGTCAAAACTTGCAGAACTGGACATGAAGTATCTTTTATTGTATATAAATTATACCTTAATACAAATGAGGGAGGGGGAGCAAGAGAAAAGCAAGGTTATCTTTCATTTCCTTCCCACGCTGGGAGATGTGTCTCTAGTCTGGCATTCCTGTCTGAAGCAAGGACAGCATGACCTGCATGGCACTTGCCAATGGGCCTCCTGCCCAGTGATCACCATGTCACTTGGATTTCTCTAGCTGTCATCAGTAGCCCTGATGCCCCAGGGAACTGGCACCGTGAGGCTCTGTCTGGCCTGCCTTCTGGATCATACAGATGCCAAGATCAGGGATCCAGGGCTTAGTCTAGCCAACTAATGTGTCACCCCAAGGCTCTAGTGTGTACAAATCTAGCTATATTCTACTGGGAAGGATGGAGTGCCAGAGGGCTGCTTTCCAGTACTGAGGTCTTACTTGCATTCCCTAAAGGTTCCTTCTTGTTCACACGGGGATCTGTAGGCAATGAGTCAATTTTGGCTGTGACAGATGGCATGGATGTTTCTCTTAGGAACTAACTGGTGTCTTAGGTCAAATACTCTGGACCTATACATGGGAGGAGCATGGCATCCATAGATAACAACAGGCCAGAGTAATGAACAGTGTGATGATTGAAAAAAAAATAGTTCCTTGACTATGGGCTGGAGAACAGATGTGAAAGTCAGAGGAAGTCATGAGGAAATGTCAGTATCCTCTAATCACTAGAGAGATAGACACCAAAGCAAGTACCATTGCCAGCCGTGAAGATGGTTCTTAGAAAAACAGCTACATAAAGATGTTTTTCATATGTGTGAAACAAACACACACACCTGGGAGTTTGCTTGTAGGCCCATAATCCCAAGGGCATAGGAAGTGGAATTAGGAGGGTTGAGAGTTCAAGGCCATCCTTGGCTAAGTAGCAAGTGTGGGTGACATGGGTCCCAGTCTATGTCCCCCAAAAAACAAAACAACTAAAAATAAGAAACAAGGAAAGTCAATGAGACAGAAATACCAGCTGTGTGAGGATGTGGAGAAATCTGAGGGAACAATTTGGTGTGACTATTGTAGAAAATGGTGTGTGGCTCCCAAGTAGAGCATTAAAATCACCCTCTTATCCAGAAGTTCTACTTCTAGGTACATATCCAAGCAGTTTAAATGCGAGGACTCAAAGGCTTGTCTATACAACCATGGTCATAACTATATTCATGGTATGTGTGGGTTAAAAATAACTCGTGTCCTCTGGCAAATGAATGGGTATATAAAACATGTTATATTCACAAGTCAAGTATTTTCAACCTTTAAAAACAGAAATTGGGCCAGACATTGGTGATGCAGGCCTTTAATTTCAGCACTCGGGAGGCATAGGCAGGTGATCTCTGTGGGTTTGAGGCCAGCCTGGTCTACAGGGTGAGTTCCAGGATAGACAGAGCTACACAGAGAAGCTAGAGGGGGGATGGAGGATGGAGAGGGAGGAGAAGAGAGGAGAGAGAGAGAGAGAGAGAGAGAGAGAGAGAGAGAGAGAGAGAGAGAGAGAGAGGAGAGCTTGAGACCTGTTATAGCATGGAGATACTTTGAAGGGGTTATAGTGAGTGAAATAAGCCGGTCATGGGAAGGAAACAGAAGAGCCTGAATGGTAGTTGCTAGAGCAGGAAAGAGACAGGACACTCCCCATCAAACATGTGAGGCCATCACTTTTCAACTCACCCTCACTCAAGTTCTTAGGGTACCATCAGGATTCAGTTGGATTCTTTTCCAGCCGTAACCCTAATGGCTCCTGGCCTGTTCCCACTGGCATCCTCGTTCCCATCATGAGCTCTGCCTCCATTGTCAGCATTTCCCTTGGCCTCCCAGTCTCCAGACATCTGCCAGAATGGCTCATTAAACTTAACTCACCCTATTGAAGGGCTTTTCTAGCCCAACATTTTGACTTCTTCCATATCCCATATATCTAAGGACACACAGCCAGGCTTATTACAGCAACAATTCACTTCTTCTCTTTTAATGTTTATTTTATGTATATGTTCCTGAGTGTATATATGTGCCCGGTGTGTATGCAAGAGTCACAGAGGTCAGAAAATGGCATCAGATCCCCTGAAATGGGAGTTCCTGGTGGTTGGAAGCCATGATGCTGATGCTGGGGGCTTTCCCAGCATCTAACCATGAGCCTTCAGCCTCTGAGCCATCCATCTCTCTAGACTCCAGATTTTTGGACTGCTTCTCTTTCTCCTTGTTTTGACAAAAAGAAACAGCAAAGTGGGGAGGGGTCATGGAGGCTTCCAGGTCCAGGGCACAGGCTTGGTAGCGGAAATGAGAGGCAGTTAGTCATTGGCAGTCAGAAAGTGGAAGGTAGACAGGAATTGGGGTCGGAAATTGAAACCTCAGGGTCCATCCCCAGTGAGCCGCATCCTTTGGCTTGCCTCTGCCATCTGAACGCCCCACATCCTTGGCCTGCTGAGCAGCACTACAGCTGGGAACTGAGTTCACACAGGCAAGCCTGTGCGGGCATCCCATAGTCAAAGCATGGCACTCAGGCTTTTAGACCACACTTGTAGCACATGTAACGTGACAGTCTACTGGGGTTACATCATCACCTTGCATGAGGTAGATTCATGTTTCTAGACTGAACCATGAGCATTCATTCTACATTGGATTTTTAAACAAATTGAAAATGCCTTCATTTAAGTTATGATTTGAACTCAAGCCAGTCATTAAAACTCTATTTTTAGAATTATTTGGTATTCAAGATTTTGGATAACGGGTTGTGGACTTTGGGAGTGATGGTGTAGTCAGAAATAGTGGAACAAACTTAGATTAGCAAGTGTACAACTTTGGTTTATTTTGGAGTGGCTGAGAATGTCCTACATTCAGCAAAGATTCCAAAAAGATGATGCATGTCTGCCTCTTTTGGTTGATGTTGATACCAGTGGCCCAAGGGGATTGCATTTTAGTATTTAGGAACAAATGTGGCCATTCTCAATTATTAGGTTATAGTGCTATGGTTCTGATTTTCCTTTTAGAGATCTTAAATTTTATTTTTATTTTATGTGTCTGAGCATTTGCCTACATGTGTGCATGTGCAACGTGTGTTCCATGCTCTGAGAGGCCAGAAGAGAACATCAAACCCTCTGGAAAAGGAGTTCCAGATGGTTATAAGCTGTCACATGGGTGCTGGGAACTGAACCTGGTCCCCTGGGAGGGTAGCCATTGCTCTTAGCTGCTGAGCCATCTCTATAGCCCCCATGTTTTGGTTTTTAGAAAGGAAAAAAGAATCATCCCACCCCTAAAGTGTTTTGCATCTGGCTATAGAAACACATCATTTGTAGTCATATTTCCTTGAAAATAGAACACAGATTATCTCCCCCAATTCTGTATATCTCAGGTTTGAGCTGATAACCAAATACAGTACTCTTTATAAAGAAGCATGCTGTGGTCCTTAGTAAGAAATGAGTGTCATAGTTTGACTATTACAGGCTCATGCACCAAGACTGTGGGTACTGCCCATGGTCTTCTGGGAAATGATTGCATCCTGAGAGCTATGTTCTAGCTCTTGATGGGTTTCTCGTATGTTCATGCAGTTGGGAGGTGGTGAAAAGCAGGGGTAGGGACTTGTTGGGAGAAGTAGGTAACCAGGGTGGATGTTTGTGGAAGACAATATCCTGCCCTGCCCTGCCCTGCCCTGCCCTGCCCTGCCCTGCCCTGCCCTGCCCTGCCCTGCCCTGCCCTGCCCCGCCCTGCCCTGCCCTGCATCTCTTCTCTCTGCTTCCCACCCGCCACCACGAGCTGAGCAGCCTCTGACACGACGCCTTCCCTTAGTCTTGGCTCAGAATGGAGAGAACCAAAGACTGTGGACTGAAATAACTCTGAAGCCTTTGACCCCAATAAATCTCTCCTTTGCCGAGTTGCCCACATTGGATATATTTGGCCTAGGGCACTGTGGACAGAGCAATATTGAGTCTCAGGCATAGATATGGTCTGTTGTATAAGTGCAAACTTCATATCTAAAAGTTCCTTTATCTTTTATACTCTTAGCAACAGAGGGAATTATGTTCTTGCATTTTAAAAAGTGTCTCTTAGGTTTCTCCTGGTTTTAATTCAGAGCCCTTGGTCACGTTACCTCAACTCTGTGATGGGTAATTTTCTGTGTCGACTTGACTTGGCCACTGTGTCCAAGTGATTCTAGATGTTTATTTGTGAACATGGCTGCTAGATAGGGCTAACATTTACTTTGGTGGACTTTGAGTAGAGTGAAGTTATCTCCCGAGGGTGGGTGAGTTTCATATGGTGAGCCAAAGGTTAGAAGACGGGGCCTTCCTGCCCAGGAAGAAGGATTTTGGCCAACAGTCAGGTAGTCTTTGGAGAATTGTGACATCACCTTCCTTCAGTTAAACTTGCTGGTTTGCTCTGCAGACTTTGGGATTGCCAGCTTATGTATCATGTGAACCAATTCCTTAAAGTAAACCCAGCCCTTCCCCCTCCCTCCCTCCTTCTCTCCTTCCTTCACATTGTATTCTTTGTTTCTCTAGAAAACCCTGACAAATGTACTATCTGGCTTCAGTTTGATTTCTTAATTTGTGAAGGGATATTGGAAAAGACAATGTCCAAGGTTTCCTCTAACAGTCTGAGAAGTTATTTGGGTCTAACTATTCTGCTACTTGGAGGGTGACAGGGATGTTTCAGGCACGGCAGGTTGAGAGGATGAGGTGAGAAGGGAAGCAAGTCTTGATGAGGGATGGATACGATTAACTTCGTTGGAGCTGTGCAAGCCTGGTGACACCTATGTGGAGGTGTCCAGCTGCCATCTGATGAGGTTTGGTCACAGGGTGATGGGGCCTCACAAAATATTAATAGAAGTTGTATGTAAGAACTCACCTGCTGCTCAGAACAGGACCCAGTACATACTCCAGGTGTAAGGGCCAGCTTCAAGCCTAAATGGAAACTTAGCAGCAAACATCTCTGCTTGAGTGGAATGAAGTTTCATCCCCAGTGTCCTGGAGTCCTGCCCACGCTTACCTCTCCACTCGGTAAAACTTGCTGGGACAAAGTCATTCTTTGATGTTCCACTGTGGCTTCTGGGGGGTTTGGCCATTCACTGGAACATGCAATAGTCCCGTAAAACCAGGCTTTAAGTTTGCTTGATATAAACTCATGTAGAGTAGGTGGTTCATGTAGAGGTTTGAACTGGAGACATTGGCTATCAATAGTCCCTACAATAACTGCGATAATAGTAGTATCTGCTGGATTCTGGAGCTGTGCCACCCAGTGGCAGTCACTGGCCCCAGGAAGTGCAAATTCAACCTAAAGTTAACTAACGCTGAATATGATAGAAACCTCAATTCTCAGTTTTCTTAAGAGCTCAATAACCATAGTTTCTGTTTTGGGATGCACATAAGTAGGACCTGATGGTTGAACCTAGCACTTCCTTCCAATCTCACCGATTCACAAAGTTGTGTTGTAATGGAAATTACTACGCTGGTTTAGTTACAGATTACTTCCTTCTAAAATGGTTGACTAACTGATTCAGATTGCAGTACATAAGAAACACAACCAGGGTTCAAAACCAGGTCCAATGGGCTCTTTTGGAGTCCTGGGCAATCCTTAGTATCTGGGCTCATCAGTGAATACGTGTGGTTCACCAGTGTGCAAAATCTCTCTCTCTTCTCTGTGGGACAGGGGATAAGAATGAGAAGGGAGACTAAGTGAGCATGGGGAGCAGCTAGTGGGCACAGAGGACCATGGCCACTGCAAGCCCGCAGCTTGTTCCATCCCCAGTGGATGGAGTTGTAGTTTGGCAGTGGGAAGCATTGGTCCTTGATAGGGCTGACTGAGGGCAAGAGAAGAGGAGAAGGATTTCAGAGTGCTGAGGGGTAAGTAGGGGAGGATGGGGAGAAAAGTGACAGAAGTAATTGAAAGACAGCATCAAGACCTTCTTTTGGCCTTGCTAACCTTCAAATGACCGATCTTCAATGGCAGCCTGAGGCGCTTATCTGCCTGGTGAGGGACCCATCTTCCTGACACTGATGATCTTTGCTTGGAGATCATGTCAACTTTCAGTTGCCAGAATCCAAATATTTGTATTTCTGTATGAAATATTCCTAACTATAAACATATTTGAAATAACATGGTATATTTCTCCCCCAAAAAGCAAGTGTCTGAGCTGGAGAGATGGCTCAGAGGTCAAGGGCACTGGCTGCTCTTCCGAAGGACCTAGGTCAGTTCCCAGTAATGACATGGCTGTTTACAGCTGTTGCTAACTCCAGTTCCAAAGGAGCTGACACCCTCTTCTGGCCTCCACAGGCACCTGCATGCATATGGTGCAATATATACATGCATGCAAACACTCATACACATAAGATAAATCTAAATGAAAACAGACATTCCTGTAGAAATGTTTGCCAGTGAGGACTAGCTAGATGATCTGTGGGACACAGAAGTTAAAAAAGCAATCATACACCTCATCAAAGAAGTCAAGGAGTTCAAAGAAGACAAATAGAAACGGCTCAGTGAAGCCAAGGAGAAAGAAAGTAAGAAGAACTAACTCCCAAGTGATGCCCAAGAAATAGGAACAGTTATTTTAAGTCATGTTTTGACCCCTGCATGCTAAAAGTCCATGAATTACCAAATATTCAGAGAAGTGCCTTTGAGGAGGCAGAACCCCCCCAGGCATTCCTCAGAGGAAGCAGTTTTCATTGAAGGGGAACATATTTATGTGTACTAAAAATTAGGATGGTTCTGAATAATTCAAGGGGGAAGTGAAGTGCCATTCCCCACTGAATGTAATGCATTTTAACATGAGGTGAGCTCATGTCTAAAATATTAGCTTAATATGAGAGCAAGCCTGTTTTGGGGCACCGGCTGCTGCTCACTCCCTCAGCTCTCTGCTCAGCAGGCAATGGTTCAGAACACAGCTCTGTGCCTGGTTCAGTGGGCTTTGGACCAGTCTCTGATGAGCAGATGCTAATGATTTCTTGCCAGCTCTTCCACAGGCTCAGGTGTGCAGGGAAGACTTTGATAGACTCTTGGCAATTAGCATGCTCTGGTGGGCATGTTGGAAAATGTTGGGAGTGTTTTGAGGGGTCAGATTCTACGTGGGGTGGGATCTGGGGAGACTAGGCAGCCTCAGATACTCAGGCTTACTAGCATGGAATTGTAGAAGTGAAATCAGAAGAACTCTGTGAAAATGAGGCTAAGGTAGTGGTGTCTCTACAGAGAGTTTCTGTTTTTTTTTTTTTTTTTTTTTTTTTTTTTTTTTTGAGGGATCCACATGCACTGCTAGTACTAAATTATAATCAGGCGGCTGGAGAGGTGGATAGGTGGTTGAGGGCACTGGCTGCTCTTCCAGAGCATTCAGGTTCTCCTATTTATAACACCAGCATGGCTGCTCACAACCACGTGTATCTCAGTTCCAGGAGATCTGCCACCCTCTCTGAACTGCACCAGCACTGGATATACATGGTGCATATACATGCAGGCAATGTACTCATACAGACAAAACCTCACCAGCTTCCTGAACCAAGAAAAGAATCCCTTAGTATATTCCCTAGTCTTCACGCTGCTGGGACCAGATACCCAACAAGAAAAGCTCAAGAGAGAGGTTTATTTTGGCAAGGCATATTTAGGCACGTGTCCACCTTCTTTGTTGTCTGCTGTCCATCACCGTGAGTTAGCTGCCTGTGAGCAGAAGGGAATGGAATTGTCCTTTGCCTATGAGGCATTATGACTGTGTTGGGGACATCACAGAGCCATTCTACAATCCACCTGCCACTGTCAGGTCCAAGGCCAGAGGAAGTCAGTAGAAGACAAGTCAGACTGGCAAGTGCTGGGAAATTCACTTGCTTATGTGAGAGCGTGGCTGGGAAGGAGTGTAGTACGGTGAACTCAAACCATGGTTAGAGAGTGAAGGATTCTCCAGTAGATAATGAGTTTGGCTTTTATCTGCCAGCACAGAGCCAAGTGACAAGATCACACCAATAGGTTTAGATGAGTCTGGCTGATGTCAGGAAGAAAAGCAATTTCAAGCAGGAGGACCAGGGGAGTTTTAGGGGGTGAGCTTTGCAAACATGTTTGGTTTTCTTTCCCCTAACTTTGGTGTGAGTTGTATACTGCTCTTGGTGATGCAAAGGAGAATGGTAGAAACATCACAGGGTTGCATGTGAGCGAGGTTAGTTAGCCTTTACCCTCCAGCATGAGCTGGATAAACATTTCATCCACTGAAAATGTGTTCCTTTATTTTATTAGAGCAAGGTAGTGTGCCAGGAATGAAACCGGAACTTCTTCATTTTCTAGAACTTACTGGTGATTCTGGATCTTTCTATACTCAGGACTGGCAGGAGATTTGATCTTTCTTTGTAAAAATATTTAAGATCTTTACATTATTATTTGTTAGCTGTGTATGCAGGGAGTATGTGAGTACATGTGGCCACAGAAATCAGGGAAAGGCATTAGTGGTTGTGATCCACCGACAAAGGTGCTGGGAACGGAACTGAGGTCCTTGAGAAGAGCAGCAAATGCTCTTAACCTCCAAGCATCTCTTGAAACTCTACACCTTCACTATGTTTTACAACATCTTCCCTACTTCTAGGTACCAAGGACATCTTTTTGATCCTGGGTCTCATCCCCACAGACCCTCCTGAGATGTCACAAGGTCTGGGTCACTCATCACGCTGCCTGTCTTCCGTACAAGGGAACTGGTACATTCTGGGATCACAGTGTGGGTCTGGCTAAAGCTGTTGCTTTCATTCTTGCACCCTGCTGGCACAGGAGACCAGCCAGCATGGAACCTGCCTGCCTCAGACCCCAGCCCAATCTCTCACAGACTTAAGACATGTACCTATGAGGAGTCTCCTGACTCTTTTTGTAGGTCTGTTGTGCCAGAAGCCCCCTCCCTCCTTTTCAGGTTTAAAACCTGGAAACAAAATCTAGGAAGAAAAGTATATCCCTGGTAACTCTGAAGTCACCAAGCACTACTGTGACAGGGACACAGCGCCAGCAAAGGAAGCATCAAGTTAATATTCCAACAAAGGACTTTGCATGGTGACGCCTTCATGTTACTGTTGGTTTTCAGAGCCAAAAGGGAGCAGAAGTCTGGCTCTTGCAGAAGGGCGTGGGGAGGATAGAAAGCCAGGACCTGCCTGCTGGCATCAGCACGCACCAGCTGGTGGTGGGGAAGTGTGGGCTGACGGAAGGGGATGCTTTCTGATGGCTGCCCACAGGCCAGAAGCAGGGAGAGCAAGTAGCAACACACACTGGTAACAGACCACACACTTGTCATGTTTCTAGGAAGGCGCTAATGAATACAGCTTTAATAACTGTCTTTCCAGCAGTTCAGAGCTGCCTTCAGTAGCTGGTATTCTGTCTGGTCACTTCTTTGTCTTTAAATGTCTGCCACACCCTCTCCAGGCTCTTGAGGAACTCTAGTCCTGGCTACTCTTATTTATCAAATGCACTGTGCCAAAACTGCTCCTGGTACAAGTGTTCTTGCTGTTGTCATCATTTAAAGAAACAAAAAGTTTATGTGTCTGTGTGTATATTTGCCACATGCATCCAGATGCCTGTGGAGTTCAGAAGAGGGCGCCAGATCCCCCTAGCTCTGGAGTCACAGGTGGTCTTGAGGACCCTGATATGGATACGGGAATGGAAATCAGGTCTTCCGGAAGAGCAGGAAGTGTTCTTTACTGTTGAACTGTCTCCATCACTTAAAAAAGAACAGTTCACAGTCATTTAAATGCCCACGGTTGTAAAGTCATTGCCACCATCCAGCTCTAGAATTGTTTATAGCCGCTAAAAACCATAGCCCTTAAACAAGCAATCACTGTTGTCCTTCAGCAGTTACTGGCTGAACTCTGCTGCTGCTGGTGTTGTTTTATTGGTGGCATGTGTGTGTTTTACTCTTAGCACTTTATGGGAGAGGCATTATGCAGTATTGTGTGTTGTGAGACAGGATTATTTAAATCTTCATTTACTTATAGCATTTATCATAAATTCTGTCCTTTTAAAATATTTCATTATATGTAAACGCTGCATTTTGCTTTTCTATTCACCCATAGTTAGGGATTTGTGTTGACTCAATGTCTTAACTATTGTGATAAATACTGCTATAAATGTAAGTGTATAGGTATCTCTTCAAGATCCTGATTTTTATACATTTCAGTAAATACTTAAGATGGGATTGCTGAAATTTATTATAAATCCATTTTTGGTATTTGTGAGAATATCATGTTTTCCACAGAAGAGATGTTATTTTATAATTTTACAATCACAGACAGTGCCTATAAAGCTAAGGCCTATACCCTAGAGTACAGCCAGATCTGTGGATGAAGCAAGGGAAAGAGTGGAGGGGTTAAAGCATATGCAGAAATTAGCGAGACAGGCAAACATCACTAATTGAGGCACAGGTATAGTGAGAGCCTAGGATGGAGTAGGACCAACCCTGGCAGGTGTGTCTACCTTCAGTACCATCTAGCTGTTACTCCTCATTAGCCAGGATATGAGCACCTTGCAACTCCGTTCTTTCCTAATAAAATGAAGCAGAACTGTGAGTCTGGTATATCATATTCACAGGAGCACTGTGAGTACTGGGAGATGGCCAAGCCCAGAATCTGCTTTCCAGGAATGTGCACCATGGTGATAATGCTGACAAAGAACAATATCATTTCAATGCCTTTTCAAAATGCAACTATTTCTGTGTCCTGGCAGATGGCCCATAGTAACACTTTCTTTCCTTTGCTGACTATAACCATTTCTTTTAAAGATAAAATTCTGCCTAAAGGACACATTCTTCACTCCCTTCCGTGAGCGTGTGTGTGTGAGAGTACATGTGCATGCGCACGCGCGCGCGCACACACACACACACACACACACACACACACACATATACACACACACTCACGCACCATTTATTCTCCAGAAGAACAGAGGTAAAATACTCATCCTACATAGTGATATACAATTCTAGAGAGGAGAGAGTAGTGTGACATCAGAGAAAGTGGTTCTAGAATGGGGTTGGGAATGGGCCAGGTGTGGATGGATGGTGCTCCTGTGTGGATGGAAGATGCTCCTGTGTGGATGGAAGGTGCTCCGGGTGTGGATGGAAGGTGCTCCGGGTGTGGATGGAAGGTGCTCCTGTGTGGATGGAAGATGCTCCAGCTGTGGATGGATGGTGCTCCTGTGTGGATGGAAGATGCTCCAGGTGTGGATGGAAGGTGCTCCTGTGTGGATGGAAGATGCTCCAGGTGTGGATGGAAGGTGCTCCTGTGTGGATGGAAGGTGCTCCAGGTGTGGATGGATGGTGCTCCTATGTGGATGGAAGATGCTCCAGGTGTGGATGGAAGGTGCTCCTGTGTGGATGGAAGATGCTCCAGGTGTGGATGGATGGTGCTCCTGTGTGGATGGAAGGTGCTCCTGTGTGGATGGAAGGTGCTCCTGTGTGGATGGAAGATGCTCCAGCTGTGGATAGATGTTCCAAGCTTCTGCAAAAGTGAAACACAATCTTGGTTTATTGGGCACTGGATGCTGCTAGGAACAAGCAAAAGGAAACAGTGTCCAAACTCATTCTCACTTCTGTGGGCCTTACTCATCCCATAGCTCAATCAGATACACAGAAATGAGTATATATATATTTAAATTAGTCTTAGAAAAATTTATGTAATCTATATTGAGCATATTCCCACTCCCAGGTTCTCTCAGATCACCTCTTCTTCCTCCACCTTACTTTGTGTCCTCTCCTATTATTTTAAAAAACCTATTAAATATAATGTGTGCTGCCCGTATACTCTTGCATGTGTGGCCATGCACCAGGGTGTGGTCAGCTTACAAGGGCCTGCACTCTTACAGAAAACTCATTCTCCCTTTCTTGGCTTCTATCAATGGCCATCAGGAAACAGGACTTTGTCTCCACCTTCTTCCTTGTGCTGGGGTTTCTGGCTGCTTTGAGCATGCGCACACGCTTGTGCATATGTTCACATTTGCTGTAACTTCACATGCACAACTGCCCTGTTGTGACCTGAAAACCCTTCTATTGGCGCCCTTCCCTGCCTCAGGCTTGTACAATCTTTCCGTCTCCTTTTCCATGATGATCTCCAAGCTTTGGGAGGAAGGGGTGTGATTCATTTCATTATACAATAGTTTATTTATTTACTTATGTATGCATTTATGTATGTGTACATATGTGTGGGTAGCATGTGCATCCAGGAGCCCAGGGAGGTCAGAAGAGGGTGTTAGATCGTCTGGAACTAGAGTTATAGGAGGCTGTGAGTTGCAGTATGGGTGTTAGTAGAATCTAGGTCTTCTGCCAGAAAAGTAATCACTCTTAACTGCTGCCATTATGTCTATCCTGCCAGGTGATGGGCAGGCTCTCCCCTGGTCTTCACAACAAAGCCATAAGCTGTCTTTACTTGTATGAAAATGCAGACTAGGAAAGCAGTTGAAATGCATGAGTGTGGCACAAAGCCTTACATTAGAGGGTTGCATTCAGAGACTTCTTGGGAGACATCCTATGCATCCACACCACCCACTGCTGGGACACCTTACAGCTCGCTCCATCGTGTCAAAGATGCAGCTTTCCGACACCTTGATTTTATTTGGTTAAAGTCGTTCAGAATTTCTCCAGAATCCCTTTGCCGTGTTGGGGGCCAGGAGCAAATGGTGTTTTCCTTTTCCTGTGTAGCTACTGGGAGCTCAGGGCCTGTTCTGCTTCTCCTCCCGCTGATTTATTTTGAGAGTTCAGGATCCTGTCACTGCAGCAAGAACATCTAATCTGTGGCACTCCAGGTGAACATCCCAGTGGTTTCCCCAAATCCCTGAAACTTCAAATGTCAAATTAAACTTGAAAGTTTATGCTTATCATAATTCTGTGTCTTTTGCCCAATAGACAAACAATCCAGATCTTTGCACTTTGAAGTTCACATTATTCTAAAAGAAAGCAGGGTTTTAAGCTTCTTTAATTGTAATAATAAAAGACATACAGCAAGAGGCCCTTTCTCTGTTTTCTGTGCCCCCCTCACCTCTGACCTCAGATTGTTATGGTTCTTACGAATGTGCTTTTGCGTGTGTTGGTTTGTTTTTGGTCCATGGGTCCACATTGGATGTGTGCACCTTCCTTCCCTCCTTTGCTTCTTTTTCTTTTTTGCTCCTCCTCCTCCTCCTCTTCCTCCTCCTCCTCCTCCTCCTCCTCCTCCTTCTTCTTTAAACAAATGGCCCAGGGATAGGGGGCTGTGGAAGGAAAGAGAGGAAGTGATGCTGCAGATGTCCAACCCCTCCCCATCCACCCTTCCCACTTTTACATTTATAATCTATACGCAAGCCCCAGGGGTGGGAGTCAAGAGGAGCTCCCTCAGCAGGGTGGGGGAAATCCAGGCTCCTTATCATCCCTGGGACCTAGGCTCCTCCTGTCTTCATGGACGCCCTTCTTGAGTAGGAGGCCCTGTCCATTCCCAAGGCTTTGGTATTCAGAGCAGGACATCTGGTGGGATGGCCTGCTGGTAGAGGTCGATGCTCTGAGTTTGGGATGCTCTGCTGTAGGTGGAAGGTGCCCCCCCAACCAGAAAACCCTGGTTAAGTCAGCAGTATCCACCTGCATGTGAGGTTTAACCTCAGTTGCAGATCACCTCATTACCGGGCTGTGTTGATTCATCTCTCTTCCCCTGCATCCTTATTTAATTATTTAGTTTAGATTCATCTCTCTTCCCCCCATAGGCTAATAAATGTCAAAGCAAACAGCCATTGCTCACATCAGTCTGCAGCTGTCCTCCCCTCCCCCACTTTCCTTCTTGACTCAACAACTCATTTTCTTAGTCATCCCATTTTCTTCTTTCCAGTTATTATTTCTCTCAGTATTTTTCCTTTGAGTTGCATCTTGGGGTTAATAATTTACCTTCATCTCCCTTAGGCTTTTGGCTCTTTTGACAGGAGAAAGGTGGTAAGCTTTTGATACACAATAGAAGAAATTCACCTTCTTTTAAAATAAAGAATTTGAAGGAGCCCTCTATAAATAGCCGTATAAAGTGAGTAACCCCATGCATGCATCTGAGCTGCATGAGAATGTTACTTTATGCCTGATGAGATTGAAAAGATTGATTTCTGCTTTTTAGATCATGCACAAGCCCTGAGGATTATAGCCTGTGGCCCCGTAGATAAGGGAGGATAGGAAGCAACCTCCAGCCTGAGTACATTCCCTGGGTCCCTGATGCTGAGGATCAAGTGTGTATGGTGCAGGTTTCTGCTGCCTTTCATGAGTGCACATGGTGGCAGAGGTGGAGTTGAGAAAGCATGCTTCTGTCTCTGTTGTACCAGGCTAGCCCTCTACCTCTCTATGATTATCCCCACAGGAGTCAGCTGCCCTCCCCACCTGCTCAGACGGTTTTGAAGATTCCCCTGTGGTTACTCTATCCAGTTATTGTACTCTTTATATGAAGGAGGACCTTTGGGATAGCTGCAAGCCTTGAGAAGAAGGGAACAGGTTTGCTGGGAAGCCACACAAAGCACGTGTGGGAAGAATAGAAGACGGGCATACACTCTGGACAGTTTTCACTGCCGGGGCTTGCGCAGGAGAAGTAATAAAGGAGACAGTCTAAGTCTCAGATTGGCTCCAGCGGCCTCATGGGGTAGCTGAGGCAGAAGCAACTGGGTTGAGTTAATAGGCCCAGCAATCACCATGCACACAGGAAAGTAATTGCCCTGCAAACAGACATCTGAATTAATTCTATTCTTCAAAGAATACTGCCCACTCCCTCGAGGGCAAGATCAGAACCTCTTGATTTAGCCTCCAGAGAGCCTAGATGAGGCGCCTGGATGTGAACATCCCTCTTTTCCCATCATTCAAAAATTGTTTATTTTTATCTAGATTTGAAATTCACATCTCCTTTTAATAAACCTCAGCACAAAAGGCCATTATCTGAGCTGTTTGGATTTTATCGAACTTTTCATGGATGGAATATTAATCTGCAGTGTGCTAGCTTTGCTCACCTGCTTTACAGAGGAGGAGCCAGGAACTTACCCCAACTCTCAGTGGCTGGAGCAGTTTGAAGCTGTCAATCTCTTCAACCAGATGGAAATATAAATATATCTGCCTTCCATAGAACAGATAATACTCAGATCCTCCGGTAGAGCAGGCCAAGCTTGCAAAGATAAAGGAAATCCTTGGATAATTCCTAGGCTCCATTTCAGGTATTATTTTCCCATAAATTCTTTTCTTAGTAGGCAGTATTCGGCTGCTCCGGTGGCTTCTCTTTCTTAGTAAACACACCATGGAAAAACAAATGTAGCCTAGGGAAATGGGTATCTGCGGTGAGGTAGGGATGAAGCCTGAACCTTGGATGATGCATGCTTTGGTATGTGTGGTAGGTGGCAGGCCTGAGTGTTTGTTACAATCAAGGCCCCCACCATTCACCTACTGCAATAAGCAAATGTCCTTTCCACTCGGTTGGAATTCCTGTCTCCTTCTCCTCACGAGAAGGGCTTCTGTTTAGTGGCTTATTTCATTACACCTGGCCTTGTGTTTGTCATGAGAACCATAATAGCTATTGTGCATTATGTCTTTTTCCCTCTGGAGTTTTCACTTTATGTGAGGATTACACCTATTCCTTATCTCCGGTAGTCTTGCACTATGTGTGTGTGTGTGTGTGTGTGTGTGTGTGTGGTGTATATGTATGCATGCATGCATGTATGTATGTGGGACAGGGTCTCATTGTGTAGCCCCGGACTCATCATGTAGACCAGGCCGGCCTTGAATTCACAGAGATCCATCTGCCTCTGCTTCCCTAGTGCTGAGATTAGAAGTGTGTGCTCCCACCACAGCTAATGGTTTTATCCTTTTAAACCATTTGATGTCTAATAAATTAGGTTCATTTCAGAGCCCCATGTAACCTAGCTTTTTAAAACTTTCTTGGTCTAAGTCTAAGGGGTGTGAGTGGTGTGTGTGTGTGTATGTGTGTGTGTGTGTGTGTGTGTGTGTGTGTGTAAGGGTGATTGATAGATTGATAGGATCTGTGAGGAGTCTGTCCCTATCTTGCTGGCACAGGACCAGCTATAGAACTTGAAGTAAATTGCATGGTGACTTGGGCCTGTAGTTTCTTCATTTACAGAATGAGAAGGTTGAGATTTTCCCTATCCTCACTCTTGGTCCATGTTCCTCACATTTGCTGACCTTGTGGTGATTACACTGGCAGCCAGGCCTCCTCTGGCTGTGAAGTGGATTAGGAAACATTCAGTGATGCCCCCTGTGATGAATATGTTCACACACACTTCCTGGTACCTACAGTGTGCTGACTTCTGTTGTAATCACAGGGCTCTGTGACAATCAGGGTTTAGCTCTTTCTCTTAGGACTTCTATTCCTTTGATGAGAAAACCAGTATGTAACACAGTGAGTGCCTGGTAAAGGCTGTGAGGAACACATCAGGGGGCTGAGATTAGAGAATACAGGAAAGCCTGTGTAGGCAGGACGAATTTCTGTTGAGATCTAAACATGGTAGAGTTCTACCTCGTGGAGAGTCACACATGGAGCTTGTAGATTTGTGGCAGCACCAGTGCCCCAGTGCCCAGGCCCTGGGCAGTGGCACTGGGGGCCACTGCATCTTCTCCAGTGGCAGAGGTTAGCCACAGAGTTCATGGCAAGGAGCAGGGGAATATCTGGATGTGGTTATTTGTCAAGGGAGCTCATTGGTCCCCAGACTGAGGGAAAGAGGCTTTCTGTTTTTACTATTTATAAACTTTACTTAGAAGTTTTGAACTGACACACAGTTGTATATATGTAAACACAGAGTGATAATTTAATCCACATATACCATGTATAATGATTGAATCTAAGTCCAGATGCATTGCATCACATTATCATTCCTTTGTGGCTGGGACTCTCAAGTCTCTTCTGCTAGTTTTCAATATAATATAACATAGGTTGCTGAGCATCCTATACCACTGTACTGTGCAATATAACCCTGTAACTTACTCCTCCTTCTGACTGTGTTCTTGTGCCTACTCTTTGTCCTTCCTGTATCCTTCCTCTGCTCTTTCTGTTCTCAGGAGACCACTATTCAACCTTTTTATTTGAAGCCAACCTTTTTAGCTTTCATGTATGAGTGACCCTTCAGGGAAGACAAAGCCCAAACTGTCAGACCTGGTCAGAGACCCATGAGTGAAGTCTATGAGTGATGATAGTAGTGGCCCCAAAGAGGAAAGTAAATGGACTGGTGATGGAAACTGGCTCAAACTAGATTCCAAGGCATGCACATAATATACTTCAGTATGAGACAACCTGGAGTCTGCTTGAGGGCCTAGTAACAGCTACTGTCCAATGTTCCTGATTGCTTGGAATCTGCCTAGCAACAGGCACTGCCCAGAGTTCCTAATCACTAGAAATCCACCTAGCAACAGATGTTGTCAGATCTCTTGATCATTTCCAGCCAATGAGGCACAGAGATGCAATATCACCTGATCATGGCACAGACTGGGTGCTGGAAGGAGGGTATATAAGACTCTCTACATTGTTCAATAAAGGAGTTAATCCTTTTCAACTGACTTCCAGGGTCTGTGTCATTGACTCCACACCCTGAGGGATCTGTTAGGACCCAGAAACGGTGTTGAACTTGGGGGGGGGTCAGCTTCATAACAGTTGTTAATGGGTTGTATTGAGTTAATGTAGAAGCTTTAGAGAGTTTCTAGATTCCTGGTTTTGATGTCCATAATATCATTGATAGCCCAAGTAGGGAGTGTTGAGGGCTGGCAGTGTGAGGTAGCATTAAGCAAGGGTATTTTCTATGTCTCTACTACCCAGGAGCAAGTCCTGAACTTTCTAATATCTAATTATGGTAAAAATCTAAATTCTGAGAATAGCCATGTCTGCTGTGAAAAATAGAACTAAATCTAACTTGGCTTCAGAGATAGGCAGTGTGTAGAAGAGATACAAGCATCCGAATGCTGGATAGAACTCCAACTACTTCAGAGGAGATTGAGTCAAAATGAAGCAAAATGACTTTTTTTCCACTATAAACTTTAAAAGCAGGTACTTCTGGATACTGCTGTCAGCCTATCATGGCTACAGAGTTTGTGCTGAGTCCTCAGGTTCTCTAGGGACTTCCAGAGTCACTCAACTTCCTTCTGCCTTGCTTTCATCACCAGTAAGGAAGCAGCAATGCTACTCACTGGTATAGGTGAACAGAGAAAATACAAAAAACAAAAAAAGTAACTACAACATACTACACTCAGTCATAGGGAACCAATTCTAGTGCTGAAAATACATTGCTGTTATTGAAGCATATTAGCACGCTTGCCTTGCAGAGCCACACTTAAAGAAAACTGACTCCCCCTTTCCCAGCAGCCACTTCTCTCTACATTGACTGGTCTGGCTTGCTCTTGTGCATGCTTTCATAATCACTGTATATTCACATGTCAACAACTTCCCTGTGTCTTGCTTTTGCATGCCCATGCCTGGGACAGTCCTGGGCTCAGGAAGAGGGGGAAATGGGGAAGAAGAAACACTTGCTGTCCTGGAACATCTACAGGACTGAAGGGAAGAAAGCCATAAACAGGCAATAAAGCCAAGCATCCTGGGTAGTGAGAGGTTTGTTCAGAACAGAGTGGTTATATGTCCTGTTTACATGTGTTACTGAAGCACTCTAAGTTTGCATATCATTCAAAAGGCCATATATGTTTGTGATAGCTTTATTCATAACTATTAAAAAAAGGGTTCAACTCAGTAACCTTCTCCTGGGGAGTGATAAACACATAGGATGTGACACATAAATCCCCATGCAAATGCAATTACTGAAAGACTAGACATGGTGGGTGGACCTTGGGTGCACTTGTGAGATGCAAGAATCACAGCACAGAATCTAAACACTGGATATTGCATAGAAGAATGTTTTGGAAAATACAAGCTTGTAAACATGACAGTCAGATCACATTTTGCTAAGGTCTGGGGCTGGTGGAAGTTTGAGATTTGTGGAACTGATTTACAGTCAAGATGATGTATGAAATCTGTTTGGCCAAAATTTGAAGAACTTTATAGTAAAAGATAGTTAAGTATATGGAATATAAATTATGTCATAATAAAAAGGGAAAAATACTGTTAAAAAATTCTAATCTGAATGACAAATGATTTGGTTATTCAAATTAAAGAGGTTTTGAGGGAGAGAATAGAAAGGAAATGGGAAAACTGGAGGCATGGTGAGGACCAGCACTTCTTTTATGAGGCAGTATGTGTTTATCAACAAACAGTGCCAGGATCCCATGGACTCAGAGCATCCACCAACACCTTAGTACACAGGTGTGCAAATTTGTACAACATTCTGAAGAGATACTTACTCAACAGCATTCTTGGAAAAACTACTTTAGAATCCTAAACAACCTAAAGTCTAACAAAAGAAAGTTGATAAGTAACTATAATTATTAAAAGTAGTGAAGGGTGAGGTGTGATAGTGCACTTCTTTAATCCCAGCACCTGGGAGACAGAGACAGGCCATCAGCCTACAGCACACAAGCTGGAAAATTGGCATTTATGAGTGTAAGACACCTGAAGTATCAGTGAACTAAATATCAGGTTGATTTAATTGGATATGAGCCAATTTGCCCTCTTTCTTGATTATTTATTGGGATAAAATGTGTCAGCTTTCTACTTAACAAAAGAAAAGAATAAAACCAGCCCCAGGAGCTGTGGCTGTAGATGCTATTTGGGCAGTCATTGCGTTCAGCACCACGGACAGCTACTGAGCCTCCGCCCTTAGCCTGTGCTTGTATAACCTAATGTTAAATGAACTTGTAACGCTCAATTAGCCCAGAGAGGATCATGTTTTAGATTAATAGTTGAGAGCAAACTCAGTCAGATAAAGTATTTCTAATTTAAAAGCAATTCTCTAGAACCCGAAACATTAAAAGAGTTAGTATTTTATTTACATTTATTGTGTGTGTGTGTATGCATATAGGGAGATTGGAGGGCCACCTGTATGGATCTGGTTTATCTTTCCACCATGTGGATTCTTGGAATTAAACTCAAGTCTTTGGACAACCAGCACTTTGACTCATTGAAGCATTCTGTTGGCCCAGACTTCAAATATTCTAAGTGCTGATATAACACCACAAGCAGAACATGTCACTTCCTAACCTTGTGATAGGTTGCAATAAAAATGCATATGCATTAAAGACCTTGTGTGTTCTTACCTTTAAGTCATACATAAATGGTGTATGCTAAATATAAATGAATCCCATGTTTAGTCTTGGGTCATATCCCTGTGGCATCTCATTATGTATATTCATAAGACTACTTTAACATATAAACAGTATAAAATAGGGACCATGAATCCGAATAACTGCAATGGTTATATCCTAAGGTTTCTGAAGCAGAGGGACAGTGGGTTTATAAATAGCCATGTGTAAGTGCACATTGTAAGAATTGCATGGTAAACATGCTATTCTGATAACCCAACATGGCACCAGGTGAGATATAAGAATTTCTGGCATGTAGCAGCCATGGGGTAAATGTGCTAGTCTGCTAACCCAACAGGGCAGAACACGATGCATAAGGAGGGCACACCCCTAGGAGATGTCACTGGAAGGTCATTCCTTTTTTCTCTCCTGAATAAACTCTAGTGTGGCAGCTGGTCGTGTGTCTGTTCTCACATGTGAAACCAATATGAACTGTACAGGAACTGGGTCGACAATCTCTCTTAAGGCTGCTTTAAGCTGTCTTAAGGGCGAGGTTTATCTTTTCAGAAGATGAGAACTTTATCTACTGGTAGTCAGTCTGCTGAGTTTTGTGGCTCATTTCCTGCAGTCCGGGTGAGTTTAAGGCATGGGGTGATGAACTTTAATTTTCTGGAGCTCAGAAAAAACTATGAGGTAGTGAGAGAGCCTTGGGAAGTGACAGAATTCAGATGATATGGTGAGGGTACTCTGCTATTAAGGGGTCTGGGGATCGGATTAAGAGAAAACGAAAAAGAGGGAGAGAAAGAAGGTATGAAATTGGGACCATTTATAACCTTAACTTAGGCTTTGTCTATATTTTAAATAAACCTTAATGTAGCTGGTCTTGTGTTTCTTTCTTCTAGGGAACTCCAGTGGCTAGTGGCTGCACAGGAAAGTTTGTGGATCTCTGCTAGGTCTGGGGATGGGAAGAGGTTAAAATGTCTCATGCTTTTTGTTTACCTGAGGTTAAAATGGCTCCTGGTTCCTTTTTTCTGGTCCTCAGGGGCATCAACTGTTTTCCAGTGGTAAGATGGTTTCTGGGCTTTTCCATTCTCTATAAGAGACTGCCCTCAGTATGTGACACATTATGCCAGCACTGTTATTGGACTAGTATGTTTACCACATGGCTGCTACATGCCAGGAATTCTTATATCTCACCCAGCACCATGTTGGGTTATCAGACTAGCATGTTTACTACATAACTCTTACATGTCAGAAATTCTTACACACATAAAGTGACCACTAAATTCAACTGAATATTGCAAATACCATGTATTTTCAGGAAATTTGTCTATTAAAACTTAGAACTTTTGACTCTTTGCATTGTTACCATACTGAAGCTCTTCTAGGGTGGGGGATATGTTGCTGTATTCTCTAAGTTCACTGTTATGAACTCAGATTGGGGTGGGATTGGATCACTTTATCTGATGTGGCTATGCTGAAAATAGTTAACCGGGAAGCCACAGGGGGACAGAAGCTCTGGAACCATTAATGAAGTAAGCTTGTAGTCTCCTAAAATGAGCAAGACACAGTTTAGTACAAAGCACGTTTAACTGCTGTATAATTAAATGTACAATTGCCAACCCCACATTTCTGGGATTCCACATCTGTGGGTTCAAACAACAACAGATAGAAAACCTGTAAAAACTGCATCTGTGCTGAGCACACATCAGTTCTTCTTGTCATTGTTCCCAAACAATATGAATGCTAAGTATTTGCTTTATATTAGTGATTGTATGTGACCTGAAGGCATCTGA
This sequence comes from Sigmodon hispidus, assembly GCA_004025045.1. Classification (NCBI taxonomy): domain Eukaryota; kingdom Metazoa; phylum Chordata; class Mammalia; order Rodentia; family Cricetidae; genus Sigmodon; species Sigmodon hispidus. The sequence continues at coordinate 68,352 of PVIH01008202.1, forward strand.
ATGTATAAAGGAAGGTATGGATACATTCTGCACCAGCACCACAGCATTTTACATGAAGGACTTTCACATTTCCAGCTTTGAGTATGTGCAAAAGTTGGTAGAAGGAAAAGTCAAGAACATGACTGTGACAGGGGTGAAGGATGCCACAATACCACAAGAAAACCCACAGTACCATAACCTGGGCTCACAGAGACTGAACCAACAGCCAGGGAGCCTGCATGGGACTGACCTAGATGCTCTGCATATGTGTTACAGCTGTGTAACGTGGTCTGCCTTTGAAATTCCTAACAGTGAGAGCAGGAGCTGTCTCTGACTCTGATGCCTGCTTTGGGGACCCTTTCTCCCGATGGATTGCCTTATCAGCCTTAACAGAAGAGGAGGTGCCTAGTCTCACTGCAACTTAATATACCATGGCTGGTTGATATCCATGGGAGGCCCATCGTATTTGAAAAGAAATGGTGGAGGAAGATGATGGGGGAGGGGTGGAGAATGAAAGGGGGGAGGGAAAAGACTGGGAGGGAGGGAGGGGAAACTTAGGTTGGAAAAAAGAAGAGGAGGAGGAGGAAGAAGAAGAAGATAAAGAAGAAGAAGAAGAAGAAGAAGAAGAAGAAGAAGAAGAAGAAGAAGAAGAAGAAGAAGAAGACCATGATAAAAGTCTAGTTGGGCTCGTGGAAAAGGAGAGATGTGTACACTCAGAGAAACAAGTCAGCTCCTGTTTAGCAGCTTCTGAGGGGGAAAGAGAAGATTGTTCAGGGAGGCTTTGTAGGAGAAGTGGCCTTGAGCTGGATCTGATGCTGTTGGTAGGGAGGATTATTTAATGGAGCAGGTGCGTTTTAAGAAGACTTGTACAAGTACTTAAGCCATTAACTACCTAAGGATTATCTAAGCCCATTTGTCAAGCTTCGAGCCTCTGACTTCAGCCTGCCATTCAGTCAGGTGTCTCAGGGTGGTGATGAGGATGACATGATGCTGGACCTACTGAGTTTCTCACTTTGTGAGAGCAACTTTGATAACACATTGTCAGAACAAACATAGCTCACAGAAAACTGGGATCCAAGATGGATCCAGATGCCATCAGTCCATTTCATGATTCAAAAGTAGATATGCCTTCAAACAAAGAAGCTTCTAGATAAGGCACTCAACTATTTACAGAGCTTGTGAACTAGAGACATCTGAGCCTTCCCAGTGGTTAGAGATGGGCATAGATAGAAGAACCCAATGCTCCTATTACATCCATATTCTCAGGCCAACAATGGATGCTTATGTTATAGTGGTCCTACTGAATGTTAATGATGTTAAAAATCCCCAATGTTGGACTGGAGAGATGAATCAACTGTTGAGAGCCCTGGCTGCTCTTGCAAAGGATTCAGGTTCAAGTCCTAGCATTGGCATGTCTGCTCAGAATCATCCAGAACTCCAGTTCCAAGGGATAAGACACTCCTTTCTGGCCTCTGAGGGTACCACATGCACATGGTACATAGACACACATGCATGCAAAACACCCATACATATCAAATAAAAGAAATATGCTTAAAAAACAAAACAAGAAAAGCAAACACAACACAGCTTTCTTTAGCAAGACACGTATTATAGGCCTTTGTCTCTGTCCAGAAGTCTCATTGTTCCTCGTGGTTTCTGATGTTCTGGTTTTGTTTGTTTACGTGATTCAGACCAAGAAAGCTCTGGCTTTGTGTCTGTACTTCTGTCTCCAGAGAGTCAGAGTAGTGCTCTTCTGTGGATAGCCATGCTTGGGAATTCCTTGCCTTCCTTGACTCATCAGGATACTAATATCCCAGCTGGGAGAGCCCAGCTTCCTTTTAAAAGGCTGTCATATCAATATGTTTATATGTTGTTAATATTTGTACCCAGAGGACAAATATATCTTCAGATGGAGCACATTCTCAAAATGGAAACAAGGAAGAAATGGCAGCTGTGGCATAGTCACTCTCTAGGTGTTTTGAGGTCAGGTTGCACCCTGTGTACTACTGGCGTGCTGAGGACAGACGGGGAAGATGGGGGAGCAGAAAATATGGGGGCTATGAAAAAGGTATAGGAAGAGCCTAAGATCAGTGAGGCAGCTAATGATGGGGGTTATGTACACAAGGGTCCACATTCTCGGGGCACACGGAGTGGACACATTTGTGAGAGGATGTCCTGGGGTGAAGAGGGAAAGGAATGTATAAAAAACAAAACTAAGGGCCAGATTATATGAAAGAACCTCACTGAGTTGGAAAAATGTATGCACAGATGGGAAAGAAGTGAATGGGAAAGAAAGACGTATTTCAGAATTTGTAAGGATGCTGGAGTCAGCTGTTAGAAATGTGGGACTAAGACAGAGAAAGATGCTTCAGTAAGGCAAGCCTGCTGGGCTCACAGTTCTCAGCCGTGTGTACTGGGGTTCAACATCCCTAGGAGGCTTGGATTTACAGATGATACCTTTCCCCTACACGTACAGACCTACAATAAAGTGTGCCTTATACATCTGGTCCAGCAAGAGGTTAGCAAATAATGAGCAATAAAACAGAGCAGCCATAACAATGTACATGATGAAAATCATCTGCATGGGATCTTTCTTTTCTTCCCAACATGGCTTGTTTTCTGCTTGGCTATCTGGTGATGGTGTCAGGTGTCATAGTGCCTTTGATGGTGGGATGTGAGTGGTGGAGAGGCAGTGACATGTCAGCAGGCAACTGGATGCAAACTTTGTTCTACGTGGCATATAATCTGATAATATAGGCACCTACTAAGAGACTGAGGGTAGATAGTGTGTAGACTGAAGAAAGAAAGATAAGATCCAGAACCCCACACAACAGAGCTGAGACAGCACATGATGTTGTTACACCACTAAAACCTGTACCCTATTTGAAAACCTATAGATGGTTTGTCTTTTCAATATTTCATCTAATATTCTTAGATTATATCTAACCTCTGGGAAATAAACAAGAAAATAAAACTTCAGCAAAAAGAAGATATTGGGTTTTTTTTGTTCTATAACACTCCCCTACACACACACACCTTTAAGACAGCATACATATAAGGCCATTATATTCTGTTTCTAAAATATATTCTTATGATGTCTCAGCTTGGACATATTTGGATTATTTGAAATGGTTTTGAGATAGGCAAATGAAATATCAGTATAGAAGCAGGGATTACATCTATGTGATTACTGCGTGTGTCTTTTTGTATGTGTGGTTTTGTTGTTTGTTGTTTGTTTTGTTTTTTGAGACAGGTTTTCTCTATATAACAACTTTGCCATTCAGGAACTCACTCTGTAGACCAGGCTGGCCTCGAACTCACAGAGATCCTCCTGCTCTACCTCCCAAATGCTGGGATTAAAGGCATGCACCAACCCCACCTCCTGGCTTTTGTATTATCTCTTATGATTATTGCCCTCTTCACCCTAAAGAGACTGTGTTTTTGTTTCTTTGCAGGTCTCATGAACTGACTGATTTTCACTGAGCAGCCATGGAGCATAAAGAGTTGATTTGCTATGTGTCAAGACAATGGTTGGTTCTGAAACTTGTCTGAAGCAGTTCAAAGTCGTGTCTAGATGTGACATTGTCAGAGAGGGACAGGCAACGTGACGGCTGCCTGATGCCCTGCAGCTGGAAGGAAGACTGCATGGCCAGAAACCCTCACTGAAGAGATGACCATGAGTGTCCCACTGGCCTCCAAGAAATCCTGTTTCAGTCAATTGCGAGATCACCAGGAACGGGCAGAAAATAATAATGAGAGAATTCTAAACATGGGAGATACAAATGCTAATCCAATCACATTGAAGGTCAGCTCCTCGCACAGTGAACCCGGGACACATGATCTGGATGATAAGATTGGAAATGCAAACTTCAGCAGGCCACAGTACCACAGCCACTCCCAGAAAGAGGCCCCTCATCTTGAGGGCTTCGGGAAAGGGTCTCAGGCCGGCTCCACCAGTCAGAGGTATTTCCATCCTGTAGCTATTCATGGCCAACTGAGTGAAGAATACACGGTGAAAAGAGGGATCCTGCAGACCCCCCAGAGTGTCCAGGGACCAAGTCTACCCAGCTGGAGGAATGCAGTGGGTCAAGCCAGTTCAGAGATTTTGCCTAAAAGGGATGCTGAAATTCCCCGGCACATTCCCAAGGACAAATTGGCAAAGACCCTTGACAATGAAGAGCTGAAAAGAACCAGCAGCTCAGCAGCTGGAGCTGGCAGCCTTGTTCAGGAGAATCTGCAGACCATGCAGCTGGACACTTCAAAGCCACAGGGCTGTACGCCTCAGCATGGGGAGGGTCCACCGGGGATATTAGCTGGTCATTCTCCAGGGACATTTTTTCCTCTAGGTGAGGGCACCTCAGAGGGAAAGTGTGTGCATCCTCCTAAACCATCTACCTCAGAGACCAGGGGGTCTATCCCATCAGACACCAAGATGGAGGAGACACACGGCCATGATGTTTACATCGACTGTATCTCTCGCCCAGAATCGATTCCCAGTTCATCTTCAGCACTGAAGGAAATTCCCAGCCTCAGTCATCCAGAGGTGTATATAGATCAAGGAACAGGGAAGCCCAAAGAAGAGCTTAAATATATCCAACCCCAGAATGAACAAGGGCTAAAGTCAGCCCAGGCACAGGGTCTGGGATGTCATGAGGAAAAAAGTATGTTACCTGTGGAGAGGAGGAAGCTACAGGAACAGGGATATCATGAAAACCCAGGTCAACAGAACAGCATCCACCACCAACCTGGAGTGGGAGAATGCAGCAGCCTGGAAGAAAGGACCCACGTTAGTGCTGGTGGAGAGGGGTTCCAGCAGGCCACCTCTGCACAGAGCACTGCTCTTGGAGAGGGAGGTACTGGACTCCCTGGCAAATTGTCACCAGGCTCAGGTAGGATGGTGAGGCAAACAGCATCCAGTGACTTTGCACCCGGTGATGGTCCTGTAGCTTCTGTTCGCCATGATCCAGCTGAGAGTATGCCCTCTGAGGTCAGCAGTGGGGAGAGGAGGACAAGCAGTGGGAATGTGGGCAATGCCAAGGCACTGGCCTCGGGTCCTCTAGGAGGGAACAGAGCTGAGGCCTCTGAACTCTTGGGCCCCCACAGTGACAACTCAGAAGCCAGAAGAAACAGAGAGGCAGTAACACCTGTAGCTGAAAATAGGAACCTTCTAGAAAATGCAGCCCAAACTGAAGTCCCTCCAGCTGGAGGAGATGCAGTTTTTAGTACACCGGCTCCCCTCCATCCAGACACAAGTGTGAACGTGACACACCACCCCACTCTTCCAGGTAGCAGTTCTCAGTTCACTGTGGACACGGGGACACCCTCGGTGGCCTCGCCCTCCACTGATGGTGGGCAGGTGTTGAACACAACCCTGAAAGTGCCTGACAAGAACACCTGCCCCAGTGGGATTCCCAAGCCTCTTACACATCCCAAGGAAACACCTTCCTCCCCGGAAGCAACAGAGAAACTGGAGACGGAGAGAGAAGAAGACAGGGCGGAAACCAAGCCCGTCCTTATGCCGAAGCCTAAACATGTGAGGCCCAAGATCATCACTTACATCCGAAGGAACCCCCAGACACTGGGTCAGGGGGATGCCTCACTGGTTCCAATGGGGCTTCCATATGCCCCTCCTGCATGTGGCATGCCTCTTCCGCAAGAGGAGAAGACAGTGAACCGTGACCTTCAGCCATCTGCCAACATGTATGAGAAATTCAAGCCTGACTTGCAGAAGCAGAGGGTCTTCCCTTCTGGACTGATGGTGTCTGGGATCAAGCCCCCAGGGCATCATTTTAGTCAGATGAGCGAAAAGTTTCTGCACGAGGTAAGAGGTGGCATTGTAAAATGAGCTATACACTTGTGTTTTAAAGTCTGTTTATTTCTCCCAGTGAAATTTGAAAACAAAATATTCTCTGTAAGTGAACTACAGATGCTCAGGGACAAATTTGTACCAGAGTAGACAACTGTGTCTGGAGGTGACTGTCTAGAACACGGTATGATAACCAGGTTGAGGCAGACCCAATATCTAAGGAGGCTCATTTGGGTTTTATAAACGGAAGATGTGGAATTAGGCAAGGGGTCGTTTAAGTCAGCTTCCATGGTTAAATGTGTGAGTATCGATCTATGAACCAGGCCAAAGCTGGAAAGAAGCTATAGTAAAAAGTGTTCAACTGAGCAGACGAAGCCTCTGGTGGGGAGTATTTGACTCTGGAGAAAACCTTGTGATGAGCCGGATATGGAAGTACATGCCTGTGAGCCTAGTGTTCATGAGGTCAAGAGAGGAAAACTGAGTCCCGGGCCAGCCTGGGCAGCTGACTGTAACCCTGCATCAGAAAATACAATAGGAAATCATCCATTAATATAGCATGGCAGACAGCACTAAGCTCTTTGTAGTAAGGGCAGTAGCTATGGTTACCATTTCATCGCAGGCTTATTGTGCACTAAGCCTAACCTGAGCTGGTATAAGAAAGCAGGCTGAGCAAACCATGAGCAAGCCAGTGAGCAGCATCCCTCCAGGGTTGGTTCTTACTCCTCAGGTTCCTGCCTTGAGGTCCTGCCCCAACCTCCCTGCATAATGGACTGTGACCTTGAAGTGTGGAGTGAATAAACCCTTTTCTCTCCAAGTTGGCTTTGGTTGTTTTATCAAAGCCACAGAGAATTGAACTGGCTTCTGTAGTTGCTTTTTACACCAGCCTGCTGCAAATTAAGGCATTGGCCCACAGCTGAGCAGTCAAGGCCTGCAGGATCCCTGATAAAGGCTGGGATGGTGAGCACATCACCAGACAGCTTTAGGGCCTGGCCTTGTCTGTTCTATCTGAGACTTATAGTCAGCTCTGCTACTTAAAAACTAGCTAGTGTTCCGAATTCAGGTTGCATGTGATCTTGTAGATGGAGCATTAGTGACACCAGGAAAATATAGCTGTGTGTAGCTGTCTACTTCTCTGTGAGTGACCCCTAATAAATCCATTTTGCTCATCAAGCAAGATGAGCTTTAAGGACTCATTTAAATTATTTTTGTGTGTGTTTTGCCTGCATGTGTATCTGTGTACCATGTGCATGTTGTACCCAGAAGGCCAGAAGAGGGTGGCATATCCCTTGCAACTGTAGTTACAGATAGTCATGAGCTGCTGTGTGGATGCTGGGAGTCCGGCCCAGGTCCTCTGGAAGAGGAGTCAGTCCTTCTAACCACTGAGCCATCCCGCCAGCCCCTTGCAGGAGTCATTTTGGGAGCTCCTGATGCTGTGCCAGTTTGAGTGCAGATATTAATTTTATCTTCCCAGAAAAATCCATGTAAAATGAGCCTAGGGAAAATGGGTCAGGGCAGAGCAGGAGAAGGGTATGGCAGGAGGAATTTGTTTGCATTTATCCTTTGATTTCAGGACTGTGTTTGACTCACAGAGTTCTCTCTAAAAATACCCCAACTGGAGAAGGAGGTCAGCGGAACATTTATGTCGATCGCTGTTTTGTAACTACAGAACTTGCTCTGCTCTGTCATAAAGATGAAAGAAAAGTAGGCTTCCCCTGTTTAATTAAAAATGCCTAAACAAAACATGAAAAGCAAAATTTTCATCTTGTAAAAGAATTTATGCTTTGTGTTATTTTTCTTGTCTCTTTCTTGTTACTGTGACAAAATACCTGGCAACTGCACCCTAAGCATGTTGGAGAGGGAGTCTCAGTCTACTGTGCAGAGGCAGGACTGTGAGGAGTGGCTGGCTGTGGTCAGCTGCATCCTAAGGATGCTGGAGAGGGAGTCTCAGTCTACTGTGCAGAGGCAAGTTCGTAAGGAGTGGCTGGCTGTGGTCAGCTGTATCCTAAGGATGCTGGAGAGGGAGTCTCAGTCTACTGTTCAGAGGCAGGTCCATGAGGGGTGGCTGGCTGTGGTCAGCTGCATCCTAAGGATGCTGGAGAGGGAGTCTCAGTCTACTGTTCAGAGGCAGGTCCATGAGGGGTGGCTGGCTGTGGTCAGCTGCATCCTAAGGATGCTGGAGAGGGAGTCTCAGTCTACTGTTGAGAGGCAGGCCCATGAGGGGTGGTTGGCTGTGGTCAGCTGCATCCTAAGGATGCTGGAGAGGGAGTCTCAGTCTACTATGCAGAGGCAGGCCTGTGAGGAGTGGCTGGCTGTGGTAGTAGGAGCCTGTGGCTGCTGTGGACATGATGTGAACCAGGTAGCAGAGGAAACAGTTTGGGTGGCTGCAGTATTCAAGGTTCATCTGGAGAAGCATATTTGTGTCACATAGATCCTACCTCTTAGCTTTTAATAGAGGTGCCACCATCTTGGGATCAAGCATGCAGTACAAGAAGAGCCTATGGAGGACATTTCAGATATTTACAACCAGAGAGAGAGATTACCCAGCAAAACGGCAGGCATTGACACTCTGGAATCATTGTCACGGTTGAATGACAGAGTAGTGGGCTCTGAAATGCTTATTTCCAAAGAATCAGATCAGCATGTTATAATCCTAAAATCCTTACTTTCAGAAATTGGAAATGATGAGAGACACCCAAACATTTTGAAAAGAAGGATCTAGAAAAAAAGAAGTCAGAGATGGATAGTAAAACAATAGATGATGATAACAATTGTACCCAAATGCAGATGGTGAATGTTCTCCAGGGAATGGAATCATCCCAGCCTGAGCACTGTCTAATAGTCATGTGTATTTCCCATGTGATATAATGAAACTTTAAGTGCCTACCTAATCTTTTGTTTCAGTGATGTCAGTTTAAAGAACTTTGTATCCATTTCAGCATTAAAAGGGGATCAAAATAGGGCTTATGCCTTCAAAATCTTGGATCAAAGCTTTTACAGCCCCAATGAAAAGATATTGTGAAGTAGTCATAATTCCTGAGCACATAGCAGCTTGACATACAGAATAAATTATGGCTTAGAGTGGAATTAATTAATATAGATACCTACTCAGGCATTGCCCCACCACTGGTTTTTAAATTATAACTTAAATAGACTATGCTACTCCTTTTTGTTTGTTTAATATAAAGAAAAATATAAAGAAACTGGAAAGCAGGTCAGAGATAGAGTTCCATCCCTAGCACTCAAATCCTAAATTCTGTGAGAACAGACATTCTGAGTGCAGGATATATATTTAACATTATGCATTATATTCTATATTAAATATGTACATATATACACACATACATGATTACTACAGATTATATTCTGAACTGTCAAGTACAGGAAAATTAATAGCATTGTTGTGTTATTAAGCAGAGGAAATTGTGGAGGGAAACACAATTCCTTCACTAAGCAAATATTTATGTGTAGACATTGCTGATACATGCTCTGAACTGATCAGCCCACAGGACTCTTGCCTAGATCTGTTATCCCAGAGGAATCTACCCAGATATTCCTAAGAGCCTTCAGCTGAGTGTGTGTTTGCATGTGAGTGTGCATGTGTGCACGTGTATGTGCATGTGTGTGTACACATGTGTGTGTACACGTGTGTGTGTGTGCACCACATTAGTGAAGGTCAGAAGACAATTTGCAGTAATCCCTTGTATTCTTCCTCTGTGTGAATCCCTGGTATTGAACTCATGTTCTCAGGCTTAGCAACTCTTTACCTACTGGGCCATCTCACTGTGCCCAAAACTAGTTTTAATTATGTAAATATACTGTAAAGACCTACAATTTTTTAATTAATTTTTCTATTTTTTGCAGATAAACATTTCTCTCTTAGTAACAATTATTTTTAAATGTTCTGTTGATTAAATATAACAGTATAGTTAATTTATTATAAGATTTGTGAGTATAAAAATGGTGTATTTTCTCCATAGGTATAATGAAGATTTTAATCATGTTTGAACATTTGATAAATTCTTTCTTTCTTTCATTAACAGTATTTTATTTTTAAGACATTTTTATTTTATGTGTATGGGTGTTTGTCTGCTTGCATGCATGTACACCATATAGGTGCAGCGCCTGAGGGGGCCAGAAGAGGGCGACAGATTCCTATAACTAAGTCACAGATGGTTGTAAGACACCATGGTGGATGCTGGGAACCCATCCCTAATTCTCTGCAAGAGCAGCAATTGCTTTTAACTACTGAGCCTTTCTCTAGCCGTGACATTGTTTATTTAACTAGTCACTCAAATTTTAGTCTATTTACAACAATGAAATTGAAAAAAATCTTAAAACTGAGGGTTTTTTCCTCCCTTGACATACAGATAGAGAACTAAAGAGCTCACTCAGTTGTACCGGCATCATAGAGATGAGGAAGCTGGTGGAGAGATGGCACCTGATCTCTGACCAAGAGCTAATGGCATGATGGTACTTGTCCTCTGAGCACAGATCTGCTGCCTCATTTAGACTTATGTATTCTGATCTCTCATCGTAGGTCACAGAGCACCCTGGGAAAGAAGAATTTTGTTCTCCTCCCTACACTCACTATGAAGTCCCTCCCACTTTCTATCGCTCGGCCATGCTCCTTAAGCCCCAGTTGGGATTGGGTGCAATGTCCCGCCTCCCATCTACCAAGAGCAGGATTCTGATCACAAGTCAGAGGTCTTCAGCGAGTGCCATCCATCCACCTGGACCAATAACAACAGCTGCCAATTTCTACGGTTCTGACCCTTCAGGTAACTTAGTCTAACAATTGCTTTCTTTTCTTGTTGCACATTTAAATATTCACTCCAAAATATTGTGGCCATTTATTTCTTAATGCCTTTAATTCTTAAAAAACAAAAAGCCTTTCCCCACACCTCCATCTGTAGACACAGATGTCCTTGACACTCCTCTATCTGTAGACACAGATGTCCTTGACACTCCTCCGTCTGTAGACACAGATGTCCTTGACTCTCCTCCATCTGTAGACACAGATGTCCTTGACTCTCCTACTTCTGTAGACACAGATGTCCTTGACTCTCCTCCATCTGTAGACACAGATGTCCTTGACTCTCCTCTGTCTGTAGACACAGCCATTCTTGAGAATTCACCTGCTGCAGCTGCCCCTTCCATGTCACCTCCACCGTGATGGACTCTGTTATCACCTCCTGGATTCTTTTAATTCTCTTTTCTTTAAAACTCCTGTAGACTCACTCAGACAACTTACTCTGAAGGTTAGCTGTCATTGTTGGAAGAAGAGTCTCAATGAAGGACTGTCTAGATCAGTTTAGCTTGTGGATCAGTCTATATGAGATTGTTTTTATTATGCTAATTGATCTGGGAAGATCCAGTTGATTGTGGGCAGTGCCATTCCCTGGGCCCAGGGTCCTGAACTGTGTGGTCCTGAACTGTGTAAGTGACAACTGCCATTTTTATTACTTATTTTATAGTCCATGAAATAATATTAGTATTTGCATTTTTGTGTATAGCAATCTACATATTGTCCTTAGGATAAATAATTTGAAATTAATTATTGTGTAAAGGTATAAACATTTAAAAAACATTTATTTTTTTATTTTTTGTGTATGACTGCTCGTGTGTGTGTGTGTGTGTGTGTGTGTGTGTGTGTGTGTGTGTGTGTGTATCATCTGCATGAAGATTCTCCTGGAATTGGAGTTAATAGAACATTGTTAGTTATCATGTGGATGCTGAGAATGGAACCCTGTCCTCTAGAAGACCAACAACTTCTCCTCTGCGCCATCTCTTCAGCCTCTGTTTGAACTGTTTTTTAATGCCAACTAATTTTCTAGGAAATTTATGGCAATTATTTGCCCTAGTATTTTCTTGAAAGTCCCATATCCTTGCATCCATTGGGGCTTTACCATTTTTTTTTTTGAACCAAGTCTCATATGTAGCTCTGACTGGCCTAGAACTCACTCTCCACGCAAAGATTGGCTCATTCACTCCTGTGTCTACCTCCTGAGCGCTGGATTTACAGATGGAAGTCACCATGCACAGTGAGCATTACAATTATTGCTGGAGAGAAACTTTCCATCTCTTTGCTATTTATTACTTTGTGACTTGCCACGCACTCAGGGAGTTATCGATGGCCTTAATTTTTTTATAAGCTTCTGTCTTGGTAGTTCCCATGACAGCTACATATCTTAATGGAATTACCTGTGCTTGTAGCAGGTACAGTCCACTGTGACTGAGTCAGTAGGCAAAGGTTTCTGCGGGGCTATCAGCACTGCCCCTAGTGTGGAAACAAAGCAATCTACACCCAGAAACATTCTGCCTGCTGGGAACTTAGACTTGTTAAAAAAAAAAAAAAAAGGCAATAGGTTACATGGTGGGGTGCAGTAAATAAGTACTGAAGAAAATGAAGGTGGTGAAGGAGGAAGAGGAGGGTTTGGACAGGAGGAAGGGGCCTGTCACTTTGAACAGACTGATCAGAAAGGCCAATCTCTAGGGAAGACGAGGGAGGGACCCTGATGGATGTCTGCAGTATTACCTTCCAGGCAAAGGGAGGAGCCAGTGCAAGCCCCCCTCCCCAGGGAAGCAAGAGAGCAGCAGGTAAATGGGATGAGACAGGGGAATTGGAGCCATATAAAGCCTTGTGAGGGTCATGAATTAGATTGTGAGGGGTTTGATTTACTATGGGAGACAGCCCTTGGAGAGCTCAGAGCTGGGTGACATAGTCCAGGGCTTGTTTAAGCAGGAAATCCTGACTGTGCTGTGGAGTGCAGACCATCAAATAATCCTTATTGTAGGCTAACTTCTGGAGTCTGTGCTGGGTGATTACGAACTCACAAAGTCTCTCCACTTGAGCTGTGGGGACATGGAACAAATTCAAACTGTTGTGAGTTCCCCTTGACTGCGTAGTAACTCATCTCAAATTTTTGTTTCCTCATCTTTGTGAGGTTTTCACTTTATATCCACATTATGATAGTCATCGAAAGTACTGATTCACGACTTTCCTGTTGCTGCAACCCTTTAATACACACACAGCCTCAGGTTGTGGTGACCTCCAACCTTAACATTATTTTTGTTGCTGTTTTATAGCTGTAATTTTGCTACTGTTATGAATCATAATGGAAATATCTGATATGCAAGAGATCTGATGTGCAACCCCTGCAAAAAAATCATTTGAACCCCCTATGGGGTCGTGACCCACAGGTGGAGAAATACTGATCTAAGGGATTTCCTTGGTTCCATTGCAGATTCTTGGACATCTTGTCCTCAAGAGTCTCTTCCCTCTGCCTCATACAACCTAGATGTCTTGAGCACCCAAAGCACTCTCCTCTGCTTCACATGCTGCCTCTGGGCAGACACCAGTGGAATGGCAGGTGGAGTGTACTTTTGTTATTTTCTAGGGTCTCGACCATTGGAGGGCTCTCATGTAGTTTCCGTGAACACCAGTTGCCTGTGTTTGCACACATTCTGACTGTTTTTCTTTCCTAGATATTCATGGTGGTGTCCATGCTGTCCATGCTTCTTGGGTAGGATGTCCCTTACATAATCATAGTGCCTCCAATGGCGCTCATGTATCTAACGAATATGAAGTTCCCCTTCTGTGTTTACACTTTTAGTTCTGGATGATTTACTAGATCCTTGTTTGCCGTCGCTGTTTGAAGGCTGTCTTTGGCATGTGTCTGTCCATGGTTCTGGCTTTGTGTGTGTTTAACTGCTACTATAGACTCTATAGACTTGTCATGTCTACTGGGCATTTTCATCCTGTGGATTCTCTGTCATGTCTACTGGGCATTCTCATTCCTGTTTTCCAAGGTGTCACCCAAAGCTCTGAACAGCATCACATTGATAAAGAATGTTAGAGACGGGAACAGTGTGGATGCTTTCCTTTGTGACCCAGCATTTACACATTTCCAATGTCAAGGGAACTCTTATACTCTAAAACCTAAGAAGTGGTTTGATATGTGAATTATAATACATTAGCTGCATTTTTCCCCAGCTCAGGTAGGAAGCCTCTTCAGTGTCTCATAGTGCTGTAAACTCTGAGTTAGTCAGAGGAGGTCCCCAGTGCTTCTATCTCTCTGCTGGTTTTGCAGGCATCTAAGTATATTACAATGGCCCAGAAGAAATGGACACATGGTCCATGCCATCCCCACAATGCAGCTCCCTCAAGTTTCTGTCTCACATTCAGATCTTGATGTGACTACGTGACATATCAATGACCCCAAGGGCTTCCTTATTCTGTTTTTTGTTTTTTGTTTTTTTGTTTTTTTTTTTTCTGATTCCAACAGTAATGTTGAAAACCAACCTATTGCTATCATCTGGCCCAAGTGCAAAACTCAAGACACTGGAGTGCTTGGAGCACAAAAGGGTTTCCCATCCTTTTTTGTAGGCATGGCATCTGTTCAGGGGAGCCCATGACTGTCCACAGGGCAATTCACTGTTAGAGCTCCACTTCAAGAGAATGAGAAGACCCTGCTTTCTACACCAACTTTTTAAAGATCTGTATGTTTTATGTTCTGGCTTCAAAAACAAATCTTTTAATGGCTCCCAATATGCAGAGCCCATTAACCTACCAAGTGTACCATGTGGTGGAATGTAATTTGCCTGTATGGTGATGTGTTTGAAATGCATTCTCTCCTTTTCCCCTGAAAGCCTAATGCTTTTATATGAAGCAATGCAAGAAAGAAATGTAATGTTTTCTGATAGGAGCAGTTGAGGCGTTGAAAGATCTTTTTTTTTTTTTTTTTTGAAGGATAGATGATAAAATTTCATTCTATAAATAGCTAGAAAAATTCAATCAGCTAAGTCAGGGCACTTTTTCTCAAGATGTAGACAACTGTGCTATGGATTCTGATTATTAAAATCAGATTTATTTTGGAGTTTGACATGCCCTGTAGACTTTCTTGCAGGGACTTTTTAAAAAGTTAGGGTAAATCTTACTAAGTTTAAAAAAATAGAGAAATTATTAACATATTTTGAAAGTATTCTAAATAGAATTAGAATATTTGAAACCAGCCCTGTCCAGCTGATGATGCCACTGGGAATTTAGCAAGATAGAGGCCTATGCTCCATATCTCCAGATAAGAGTTCTAAAATGAAGTTGGGTATAGTAGTGTATGCCTTTAATCCCAGCACTTGGGAAGCAGAGGAGACAGATCTCTGAGGTCAAGGCCAGCCTGTATGGGAAAAAAATTCTAAAATGAAAATGTTATTTTTCTCTTCCAAGACTTCACTGAAGCAAATGATTGTTATCTATCTATCTATCTATCTATCTATCTATCTATCTATCTATCTATGGCTAGCATGAGCAGGCTAGTCTTAATAATGCATCTAGTAGCTCTGTATGCATTTCTCAGCTTCTTCAGATCTGAGCCCAAGACAGACACTAGGAAGCATGAGGCTTGGGTGCCCTGGAATCTGTAGGGAAGTTCCTGGCACCGGATCTGTACTGAAAAGTGCATATATTTTGGGGACAACATTATCAAAGGAAGGGAGTGAGTGGGTACATCCTTAGAGGGAGGGGATGTCCTGATGGGGCCTCATGGGAAGAACAGGAAGGAGGCCTGAATGACTTCATGGGGTGATACAGTGCAATGGGGGGGGGCCCACAGAGGAGTCTCGTGACAAAGATGTGGGGTTCAGAGCTTCTTAGACCCCATTTCTGCAGGTGGAAGTGGGGTGTGGGTGCTAGATGTCATTGGAAACAGAACCAGATGAGTTAGTTAGGACCAAATGGTGAAGAGATTTCAGGGCTAGGCTAACTTCAAAGGATTTTTGTTTTATTTTGTTGTTTTGTTTGTTGGTGAGGAACTAAAAACCTTTAGGTTTCAAATAGGAAATTGACATGATCATCTGTTCTGAACATAGGTCACTTAGGGAGGTCTTTGAGACGTTAGCTCTCATAGAAGAGCACTGCATGAGGGCTCTCTTATAAGAGCATGAATTGCTAATGGTTTTATACTTTTTCCAATTTTCCAGATTTTTATAATGCCACATTTCATCTTCAAATTGTTTTTGTTTGAATTATGCGTATGAGTGGGTTTTGCCTGCGTGTGTGTCTGTGCACTACATGCATGCAGTTCTCTGAGAGGCCAGAAGAGGTCAGATCTCCTGGATTTACAGATGGTTGTGAGCTGCCATGTGAATCCTGGAAACCGAACCCTGGTCCTTTGCGGGAACAGTCAGTGCTCTTAGCTGCTGGACCATCTCTCCATCTGCCCTTGCTTCTGTGAGCACTGCAGCTTTGAGATGAGGGCCCACACTGGAGAAGTCATGAAGGCAGCGGAAAAGAGAGTCTGTCCTCGGGGCTCATGCTGATCTTTCTCAGGTCCCTTTCATTTCAGATCTGCCCTTCTCAGAGCCTGGGCCTCACTGCCTCTGAAATGAAAAGAATGACAGCATTTAAAGCGTCTGGTTGCTGATTAATCTCAATATTAGCATGTGATGCTCAGGAAGCCTCCACAGCCTCAGGACCAGCTTTCCCCTGGCATTCTCCCGTGAGCCTGTTGGGGCTTCTTGTTCTCATCTCCATACACAGCCCACTGTGGACTCCATCACCCAGGCACTCTGCACCCTCTCTGGCTTGAGACTCTTGTTCTTACATAGTTCCCACAACACCCTCCAAGGATAACTAGGCCCATCATTTAGGATTTGTCATCCATGCCTCTGTACACAAGAGACACACGATTTTGACCATATCCTGGGTAGAATGGCTCCTCCTCAACTATGTACTTTCATTTATTTATTTATTTAATGCTCACCACCCCCTCCCTCCCCTCTTCCCAGTCCTCCCCCAGCTTTTCCCCCACCTCATCCCCCCATCCATTCCTCAGAGAGGGTAAGCACTCCCAGGGTGAGCCAGTGCACTCTGGCATGTCCAGCTGAGGTAGGACCAAGCCCCTCGCCCCAGTATACAGGCTGAGCAAAGTGTCCCTCTGTAGGGAACGGGCTCCAAGAAGCCAGTTCCTGCACCAGGAATAAATCCTGGTCCCACTGTCAGAGGCCCACAAACTGCCCACTCCATTTGACTGTCATCCACATTCAGAGCTTAGTTCAGTCCCGTGCAGGCTCCCCAGCTGTCAGTTCAGAGTCAGTGAGCTCCCAGTAGCTCGGGTCAGCTGTCTCTGTGGGTTTCCCCATCGTGATCTTGACCCCTTTGCTCATACGATCTCTCCTCCCTCTCTTCAGTGGGACCGGGAACTTGACCCAGGGCTTAGCAGTGGATCTCTGCATCTGCTTCCATCAGTTGCTGAATGAAGGTTCTATAATAACATTTAGGGTGCTGATCAATTTGATTACAGGGAAGGCCAGTTTAGGCACCCTCTCCACTGTTGCATGGAGACTTAACTGAAGTCATCTTGTCAGTCCTTGGGTGTTTCCTTAGCACCAGGTTTCTCCCTGACCCCACAATGGCTCCCTCTATCAAGAGGGATTGTTCACCCTCCCCTCTCTGTCACTCTCTCAACTCCACCATCCCATTTTCTCTTGTTCTGTTCCCGATGCCTCTTGCCGGCTATGGTCCCAATTTATTCAGGAGATCTTATCTCTTTTCCCTTCAAGGGGCTCCATGGATGTCTCTCTTAGGTTTTTCCTTGTTACCTATCTAACTGCTCAGACAGTTTCAATACATTGCCCTCTGTGTTTCCTTCATTGCTTTTCTGAAAGTCTGCTAGTATCTTACTCCACTTCTATATAACTATTAACATTCAGCCCACTGCAAACGCCCATGAGATCAGAGGGATTTAAAAACTAGGCAACAGGAGGGATCAGCCAAGGGTGGGCCATCTGCACTCGTCCCCTCACCCCAGGCTAAGCAATCACTGAAGAACAGAAGAGCAGGTGGTGAGGGGGAGCTGTAAATGCCATTTTCTGTACATACTATGACCTGTATGAGCACACAAACCAACAATAGCTGTAGTTAATGCACAAGATCAAGCCACCCAAAAGTCCAGCATGTACAGGGGAAGGGACCATGCCAGCCTTCCTCAATACTCAATCACTGATTGCTGCTAGTAGGGAGGTGCCCTTTTTGGGGGTGGGAGTCTGTAATCATTGCCAGGTTACATATGTCCCAGTGGATGGTCTCACATCCATGCTTATCTGGGCAGCATTAATTGGACTCATTGCATTAATAAGAAATTTTAAAGGAACAAGCATTTTGGTAGATCTTGGCAGAGCCAGGAGGGTGGTAGTAGGGTGTGAATATAATCAAAATACATAGTGTATATGCATGAAATTTTCAAAGAATGAGCTAGAAATATTATTTTTCAAAAAACAGGAGAAAATGCAGTATCTTTTGAATTAATGAATGAGCTAATTATGGCTGCACTGTGGGAACACTTGGTGCTTTTTTATAACCATCATCAGGAAGTGACAAGAACCTAAGTGTTTTGAAGTGGGTGGGGCCAGTTGAGGGCTTGGCAGTAAACATGTAAAGCTTTCTATAGCTCAGCTGAACTCACTCAAGTCAGCTGTAGTGAAAAGAACCAGGCAGGATTTGCAGAGGCCAGTGGCTGTTCACTGGGCTGCAGTGGGCTGAGCGGCCATTGTTTTAGAAAACTTTTGAGATGAACAACCCTGTTCCTGTTTTTCTGAGACCTATTATGGGCCAGGAGCTAGTCTGTATTCAGAATACACAGTTAAATGTACTGTTTGGGACTTTGTGGAGTACAAAAAGTTAAATCAATGATTGTCATAAATGTAATAAAATTTTGCTAACTGTTGGGAATGCACATGAGATAGCCAGAGATAGCCAGAGAGAGGCTTATTCAGAGAGGGGCTGAGGAGAGATGCTACAGACCACATGAGTTGTGCTGCATTTTGAAGGATACATAGGAGTTTGCCAGACTGGGAAAGGATAAAGATAAAACGAGAGAGGCCATTGCTTAGAGTGATCCAGATGCATTATGGGGTATCTGTAACTCTTGAGGAACTCTGGGGGATCCGTGAAAGCATTGTGGGTAATAGTGGACAATTCATTGGCACATGGGAATTTGAGGCTACTCTGGGACATTAGATAGGAATTTCTAAAAAGGAATATTTGGCTGCAGAGATACCTTGTGGAAGGATCGCAATGTTGGGTAGCTGCCCCATGGATGTGAACTGAAGCTGTAAGAATGGATGAATAAATTCAGGGAAATAGAGACAAAGTAAAATGAGGAGATAGGTAAAAAAAAGAAGATTAATCAATTTCAGAGGCAACAGAAACAAAGAAGCCAGTAGGATACAGAGCCCTGGGGGCAAGAGACCCCAGGAGAAAGCAGTGTGGGTCTAAGGCAGAGTTTCGGAACTAGGAAGTGACCAGGACAGAGGTAAACAGCATCCTTTCATAGGAGGCTGGGTGAGCAAAAGCGCCATGAGGCTGTTGAGATTGGCAATTAGGCTGCAGTGGGTGACCTAGTTTTCAGTGAACACTTGTAGTCAGGCCTGGGGGTGGAAGTCACGTATTACTGGGGTGAAGCATGAATGAAAGTGAGGCAGTAGAAGCAGTTAGCACAGATGAGGTTTTAAGTTCTAGCAAATGCAGCAAAGAGTCGGGCTGCTAGCTGGAGCAGGGAGTGGAGCAGGCTGCATTTCCGAGTGTGGCAGGAGATGCTTCCTGTTAATGGTCTGGAATAGGAAAAAGAGGGAGGCCCTGGGAGAGAAGGTGGAGAGGAGCATCCCATAGAGAGTGGTGAATGATGGGATCACAGCCGCATGCAGAAGGATGCATCTTGGGATACAAAGCGAAGGCAATGGATCTTCAAATGCAGATGAGAGGGGGATAGAGTAGAAAGAAGAGGAACTGGCAAGGTGTGTTGGTCCCTGGGTTAAGAGAGCAATGACTGACACCATCTACATTCTACTCCACCTTGTCATCTAGATGACAAGGAACACGGCCTAACTGCAGTTCCTGTGGCATCTTTAAAAATTCCTCCACTGCAGGAGATTGAGCCCGAGTCCTTACACATGCTGAGCAAGGGCTCTATTGAGCTCTGCCTCTGATTTTTCCTTGGATGACTTTAAAAATGGTATTGATCCATTCATTCTTATGTGTATGTGTATGAGCCCGCATGAGTATATATGTACCATGTATATGCTGGAGGCCAAAGGAGTACATTGGAGCCTGGAACTGGAGTTACAGATGATTGTGAACTACCATGTGGGTGCTGGGAATTGAACCCAGATCCTTTTTTTGTTATCTTAATGGTAGAAGATGACCCTGAGACTTAATTTGGAAGCTGCAAATAAAGCATTCCAGTCTGTTCTGGTGTTTGGCTTGTGATACACCTCACTTTAACAGTTTAACGTCATTTCCAATATTCAGTGAAGCACACAGTGGCTATGTGTTTATTGTCCTTTGAGCAAACAGGGCTGTCTCAGGCATGGTAAATATTTTTACTGCTTCCTTGAGGAAGCATTGACTTCAGGTTTAATCAATATTCACTGGGCACTTGCTAGGTGTCAGGATAACTGAGGCACTGAAGAAAGAGCAGTGGGCAAGGTGGAAGAGGGTCCCTAGGCAACAGTGAGACACTGGAATTGGATGCAGTGGCAGGGATATTTATAGGTCACAGGACATGAACTTGAACCTGGCTGGACTCTGGAAGGATTGTCAGTTATGATGTAGTATGAAGAGCTGTGGATCTGAAGTGTGGTTGGAGGGATGAGGACATGCCACACATGGAGGAGAGGATGGTCCAGACCCAGGAGATGGTCCACATGAAGGCTATTGTGGCTTCAAAGTCAAGCACTAGGGAAGGAAGAGAAACAAGACTGACATGAATCGTAGAGATGCAGACCATGGTAAGGGCTCTGCCTTTAACTGCAGGACCAAGATTGCATCCCGGAACGGTTTGAAGTAAGAGCAGAAGGCAAGATTGGACCAAAGTTGAGAGAACAAGAATGGGATGGAGCTGGCAAGAAGGGTTGGGAGGATGTTGAGGACACTAGCAAGGCAAGCCCAGCAAAGACAGATGGAGATGGGGACGGTGAGGAGAGAATGTTAGAAGGTGCTAGCTAAGGTTTTTCAGAGATGGAGAGCCACTAAGAGATAAAAGATTTGTTAGGAAGTGGTGGCATGTGAGATTACAAAGCCCGAGCTATGACAGTGGCCTGCAAGGTGTAGACCCAGGAAAGATGCTGGTACAGCAATGCCAGGGGAAGAGCCATGCCCCAGCTCCAGCACTCGGGCAGAGGAAATTCAGTCTCTCTCCAGATCCCACCCAGAGCTCAACAGACTGATGCCCACTCACCCTGAAAAGGCCTCTGCTCTACCCACTCTGCCAATTCAGCTGCTAATTTCTTCTGGAAATACACACCTGAATAATTATTGGTATTGAAATATCCAGTTAAGTCTATGTGTATAACTAGTCTCCTGACCCTGTGGGCTAAGTTCACCTTAGAACAGCCTGGCAGGGGAGCAATAAGGAAGAAAAGCTAAGAATGGGTAATGCCAGTCCCAGTTCACCCATGTGATAAAACTCATATGATCAGTTAATCTACCTGTAACTGTTACTACATTGTAAAAAGAAAGAATAGTCTGGAAACATGCACCTACCTATTCTTGGCCTTGAGTTATTGTGGAATCTCAAGATGCCAGTTTTGTTTCTCAGTGTATGTGAGCCCATGTACTATGTCTTTTCTTTAGGCTTTCATATACTCAAAAGAGATGTGCCAGAGTCTGGAGCTTTTCGTGACCTCTGAAGTACATGTTGGAGGTTTGTCCTCATGGTCACTATAGAGAGAGGCAGTAGAACCTTGGAAAGGGTGTGTGGGGGGGTCCAGAGGGAAGTTCCTTAGGTTACAGGGTGTGTGTCCTTAACGGGGATTTGTGGGTCTTGGTCTCTTTCTCCTCTTTTTCTTTTGCTGTAAGGGCAGGTGGTTTCCTGTGGCTGTCATTTTGCATCTCCTCCAGAGGCTCCAAAACAGTGGTCTGTCAAATCAGAACCCAGCAAGAAGCCTGTTTTCTTTATAAGGCAGTGCCCGTTAATTTCACACAGCCTAGGGATTCAACTGAAGACTTCTCAGTTTGGTCTATGGGCCTATCTGTGAGGGGTTGTCTTGATTGTTGATTGAGGAGTTTAGCTTACTGTGGACAGTGCTATGCCTAGGCAGGTGGGTCTGTGCTGCAAAAGAAAGGTAGCTGAGAATATGTATGTGGGCAGACCAGCCAGCCAGCAGCATCCTTTATGGTTCCTGCTGTACTTCTTCGGCTGTGAAATGAGTTTCCTGATAAAAACTAATGTTATATGGAAAAAGGAAGTTGTTCCCGCCTCAGAATTACTTGAGTTAATCCTTGCATTCCCTCAGTGTTGGATTGTGACCTATAAATGGCAATAAATCCTTTCCTCCCTAAATTGTTTGGGGTGCTTTAGCATAGCATGGCCATAGAAAGCAAACCAGAACAGTTGGTTTTCTCAGAGGGTTTTCAGAATATTGAGAAACTGACTGTATGTTATCCTCTGTTCCTCCCTGATCTTAAATCATGACTTCCAAGTCCAAGTTCAGAAGGTGGAGAGTATGGAGGAGTCTGGACAGGCAGAATCTCAGACGGGGTTAGTGAGTGTGTGATTCTCGCAGTATTTACTGAGTGCCTGCTGTGTCCTGGGTTTTGTATTCTCAGGGCCTTTTCCTGTTTCCCTCAATGCCTCATTCTAGGACTTTCAATTCTGTGGTCTCTGTCTTCATGGCCTCTTCCGCTCTCATGCAGGGACCTCCTTGTCCTGCATGCTTTGGTTTACATGTTTGTTTTATCATCCACAGTAATTGATTTCCAGAGGGAGAGAGAGATCAGAGAAAGCCATGAGGTGGAGTTTTGCATTTCTGAAGATGTTTTTAGTTCTCATCCATGACATTAAAAGTAAATTTCTAGGCTGAAAATAGCTTTCTTCCAAAATAAGACAGCTTCTGTTATTCATCAAGAGACATTATCATGCCAATCTGATAAAAGAAAGTTTGTAGGTGACCTGATATTGTTTCCTTGGTGCATTTTATAATTCTCCCCTTTGCTGTGTGTTTAGTGTGGGCCATTGCCTTTTATTTGCAGGATTTTTTCCTGCTAAATCTTCTTTTTAAACTATTTAAACTTTGTCTTTAGACTACTTTAACTTGCTTTGTTCTCTGCCATCTGCTGGATTTTTGTTTTCCCGTTTATGATTCCTAAGAGTGCTTTCTAGGTTACTCCCAGCTTCTTTTCTTTGCACACCCTCCTTTGTGTTATCGTGGTGGCATCTTCTCAAATTGACATTAAAGGACATTAGCATTCTCCTTGTCTCCAGGGCGGGCTTTTCTCTTTGTGGTTTTGTTTTGTTTTATGCTGGAGACTTTTGTCCAGTTCTCAGTGATCATTCACTCTTGGTTGTGCTGAGTGAACGTGAGTTCATTTGTATTAATTCCATCTGGGCGTCTGTTTCACCTCAAGCTGGGGTTTAGCTGGGGTGGAGGTCAGTACCTGGGAACTGGGCATCCTGTGCCCCTAGATGCTTCTCTCTCCTCCGTGTTTGTGTTTTGCCTGCCTGCCCTTGGGCCTGTGTCTCTGCTCAGCTGGCTACCCAGGCTGAAGGTCAGTGGCTGCTTCCTCTCCAGCAGGCTGCTGTCTCATTCTGCAGTACCGTTTCTTACCTGCTCCCAGGCCGGCAGGGACCTCTACCTGTGTTCTGTGTGCCGGCCCTGTAAGTAACTGTCCCTTTTCTCTTTTTTGTCTCAAGTTTAAGACTAGAAAGTGCTTAATGGAAAACACTGGGTGATTTGGTTATTGGCCTTGAGTTTCAATGTTACCACTTGAAATGTAACAGCTCTTTCTTATTTGAAAACATCTTTCATTGGAGAGAATGTTAAAAAATAAGCGTTCTACCTGGCTGTGGGCTCCATTTCTGCTTAAATGAAGTAAGTACTGGGCATCAGTGCTTTGGGATCTGCTTAGTATTGTAAAATGAGTCCGTGATCGGAAAGGCTTTAATGAAAATTGTGTTTTTCAATCTAATCTGTGGGAAGAGCCTTTCACTGATCTCATGGAATGACGTTGGAGCACTTTCCTTAGAAAATGCAGCAGCTGTGTTAGTTCCTCCTGTGACCCGAACTGCCAAAGCCGTTCTTCAGGAGCAGATGAGTCGGCAGAATCCGCTCATAGAAGTTCTGTGCTTTGCTCTGAGCTGCTGCAGCCAGCCCTGAAAGTCACAAATGTGAATGAGATCTGATCAAGGTTCTTCAGTTGTGTTTATAACACAAAGGTTCAACGCCCTGGACGGATCTAGAATCCAGTGAGCCTTGGCTAGCACAAGGTCACATCCAGCTTGTCTTTCTGGATAGCTATTGTTTGTGTGCAGCACAGCCTGCTGTGGGCTTTCCACTGCGTCCTTCTGTTGGCCATGCTGTATGTATATGTGCTGAGCCACCCTGTGGATGCTGGAAGTTGAACCCAGGTTCTCCGGAAGGAAAACAAGAAGTGCTCTTAACCTCTAAGCCATCTCTCTAATCCCCTTCATAAAGATTATTTTTGGTGTATTATTCTCTGCTATGTGCATTTGTGTGATGTAGTTAACAAAAATGTGCCCCATGCATGTGTGTATGTATACCTGTGTGCATGTGTGTGTTCATGCATGTGTGAGCACGTGCTGGCTCCGTTTAGGCATTGTGTGTTTCTTTCATCTTCTGGAATATCTGCTTTCCTGCTGATCACAGGATGACCGTACGGGGTGCTTTTGTTGTAGAAAAGCTTTGCACAAGGCTACTCTGACCAGTTTCCTGAAGTTCCTGTGACCTGTTGTATTTGTACTGTGTGTGATTGGGGTAGGAGATGTGTGCATACAGATATAGAGAGTCATCTAAGTGTGCAGCGCTTTTAAATTCATAACAAAGGTTATTTTTTCCTCACCCTGTGTACCCAAGACTAGTTAGGCACTAAGACCTGTAACTTGCTGACTCTGCTACCTCAGGCTAGCTCTCCCTCCTATCCCTACTCTGTGACCTCAGGCTAGCTCTCCCTCCTATCCTTACTCTGTGACCACAGGCTAGCTCTCCCTCCTATTCCTACTCTGTGACCTCAGGCTAGCTCTCCATCCTATCTCCACTGTATGACCTCAGGCTAGCTCTCCCTCCTATCCCTACTCTGTGACCTCAGGCTAGCTCTCCCTCCTATCCCTACTCTGTGACCTCAGGCTAGCTCTCCCTCCTATCCCTACTCTGTG
>PVIH01008203.1:0-16206 GCA_004025045.1 Sigmodon hispidus
GGGATGAAAAAAAAAAAAAAATTCAGAGGGAAAGATGAACACAAAGAAAATATAGGTGTAGCAATCTTATTTGTATGTCTACCCTTGATAAGCCATGCTTATCATTCTTATCCTCTATATAGTTATTGTTAACTCTTCCACATTTTAAATTCTTTTTACTGTGTTTTTTTTTAATAAATACAAAATAAAGGAAAAAAAATGGATTGTTGGGTTCTTTAAACTCTAGTTTCTTAAATTCTTCAAATATTTTAGAGATTAGTCCTTCCATAGATGTAGAATTTGTGAAGATCTCTTTTCACTTTGTAGGCTGTGATGTTGTCTTATTGACCATGTCTGTTCCCTTATAGAAACTTCTCAGTTACAAGAAGTCCCATTTATTAATTGTTGTTAGTGTTTGTGCTATAGATATTATATTTAGGAAGTGGTCTCCTGTGCCAATGTATTCAAAGCTATTTTCCTTTTATGTTCAGTGTACTGGATTTCTGTTGAGGTCTTTGATCTACTTGAATATGAGTTTTAGTAGGGTGATAGGTATGGTTCTAGTTGCATTCTTCTACATGCCACCATTAGTTTATGCAAGCACTACTTGCTGAAGATGCATTCTTTCTGCCATCATATATTTTTTGCTTCTTTGTCAAAAATCATCTGTTCATACTTGTGTGGATTAATGTCAGAATCTTACATTCAATCCATTGAACCACATATCTGTTTTTATGCCAATACCGAGCTGCTTTTATTACTGTAACTTTATAGAAGAGCTGATGGTGTTGCCTCTAAAAATTTTGTTATTAAACAGTATTGCTTTGCTGATTCTGGGTTTTTTTTTCCTTTTGAAGTTGATTATTGTTCTTTCAAAGTCAGTGAAGAATTGTGTTGAGATTTTGATGAGTATTACATTGATTTTCTAGACTGTGTTTGGTAAGATTGCCATTTTTATTATATTGTTTCTACCTATCTAATAAAATGGGAGATCTTTCTATTTTCTAATATCTTCAATATTTTTCTTTTTGAAAGTATTTGCTAGTTGAAGAATTCATGCTTCTCTGACTTTTAAGGGAGTATTTTTTAAGTTTAATTGTATTTCTATGGTGTTGTCAAGATATTTACCTAAAATGGCATAACACTTCTTACCAACACAAGTTTTATAATGAGATGCCATTTTTCATTTTCAAATTCTGTGTTTTATTTCTCTCTGAATAATTTAATCAGGCAATTTATTATTTTGTTTACATTTTCAAAAAAATAACTTTCGAATTGCTGATTTTTTTTTTAACTTTTATGCTATGGTAAAGCAAGGATTCATTTTTTTTAAGGGGCTGGCCACAGGGAGTTTAATTATGCTCCAGTAAGTAAATGAGCAACATGAATGAGCTTTTTTTGTAAATGGGGAGGTCATAATAAATACATTTCTAAGGCAAGTATTTCTTCTCACTTTTCTATCATGATCTTTTGTTTCTAGCAGCTCAAATTAGAAACTTTTGTAAGTCATTTATTGATACTCACTTCCAAATTTTACTCAGGAACACTTTACAGTGACTCCATAGATTTTTTTGATATGACATATTTTATTATTGTTCATTTTAAAAACTTTTCTGAGATTCCTTGAAATTCATAACTTAAAACAAGAGCTTGTGCTTAATTTATAAGACTATTAAGTTCTTTTAAAATACCTTATTTTAAGGACTAAGAGATAGCTAGCTTTATAACCTCAACACCAAAGTAAAAACAAATAAACAAACAAACAATGATGGTAGCCATCTTGCTGTCCCAAGGCAGAGATGGTGGAGGGGGAGAATGGAAATTGTGAAAGGCTTCTCAACAACTTACTGTCCAGCCAACAGAGTCTATGAGATTGAGGTTGGACGAGAATTCCTGACTTTAAAACTAAGAAGGAGAATGATTTAGAAGGATACTTCATATTGATTCCTTATTTCACATGCAAGTCACATGCATGTACACACACACACACACACACACATCATTCTTTTATTTATAATTAATTTTTTTTATTTTAATGGCTACTCTCTGTGAAATTGTTTTTATAGCTCTAATAAGATAAGCAACATTCTTCAAACATTGCCTATTAATACGATGTTATTTGATTCCTTTGTACATGTATGACAAAAGCTATATTATCAAAAAGTTAATATAAGGCCTGACATGGTAAATGCATCTTTAATTCTAGTGTTTGGAGTACAGAGGCAGTTAGATATCTGTTAAAACTAGGCCATATTTAATAGCGTGAATTCTAGACAAGAAAGGGCTACACAGAGGTTTCCTATTTTGAAAAGAGAATGAAAACAGACAAAAAGCAGTTAATATATTTGTGACCTTTAATGACCCCCTTTGCCTTTCTCATACATTATTTTATAATTTTCAATTCTGAATTTCTTCTTTTAATCTTTCAATAAGTAAAGGGAAAACTAACAAAATTTCTGTCCTTATGTACAGATTTACATTTTTAGAAATTTTGCTAAAAACTGTAGCAGAGTGTGATGGTCTACACCAGTAGTTCTAGTACTCAGCTTTCCAAGTGGCCTGATTACTACAATTTGAAACCTTATCTTTGAAAATCAAAACAGAGTATGCACTGACCTTTCTCTCATCTTATTTGATAAAGTATCTATTCACTCATTTTATTTATATGTACTTTATTCACTACATGTTACTGAGTATATGAAGTAATTAAGAAGGCAGACACATAAGTGGATATATTGATTTGTGACCTTTCCCTGATTCTTTAATATTTAATGTATTTTGACACCAAAACACTAGTACCATATCGTGTAGAATACTGTACTTTTTGAATAAAACTTGTAGTTATTTCAACACCTTTTATTCTCTTTAGACTGATTTAAATGTTATTCACATGCTTCCACATATATATATACACCATAAAATATAATTTTAAAATTTTATCACCAATATGTTTCTTGTGATTTTAATAAATAAATCACTGTGCTATAAAGAATCCTAATTACATGAAATATTCAAACTCATGGACATATTATATTCATTTTCATATTATCTTAGATCTATATTAGTTTGCTTTGCAACATGTCCTGTAGTTTTCATTCAATAAAGCCTATGTTCTAACCATGAAACTTTTTTGTGTTTTTCTCAAATTTTTCACTTTTAATTTTCCTCAACTATTTGCATGTTTGTATACAATGACTTTTATTTGTATTTAAAACATATTACTTGCTCTCACCCGAACCTCTCTCACTGAAACCATTCTGCTTATCAAGTCTCCATTTTCCTGTCTTCTATCTGTTTGTAACCCACTGTGTTTAGTTAGAGTTGCTTGCATATGTCTGAGTGTAAATAGACAGGAGAATTGTCAACTTACCAGTGGCTACACCTTGGAAGAAAATGACACCACTTTCCCCAGAATGCATTAACTGTTAATTGTCACCCACAGGATCCACAATGGAATGCTGACAAGCTCAATCTTGTGCAAGTCCAATGCAAATAGCCACAATGGTACTGGGTTCACACTTAATCTCATCAAAGTCAGGCTCATATTGCATTTGTGCCTGAGTGTGTATCTCACTACCAGGTCATTTACTCTTGCAGGATCTTCAGCCACATAAAACAGGTAATAATAATTTTCCTTCTGCAGCCTGCATAACATTTCCTGGTATTATGAAAAGAAGAAGCATTGTCACCAGTTTCAGTTTTATTTGTTTGTGTCTTGTGGTCAAAGTATACTATATCTCAATGGGGACTTATGATAAAGTTCTGTTGGGAAACAATGAGCATTTCCAACAGCTTTTGTTATTTTCAAAACCCCCGTGGCCTCATTCACTAACAGCTCTGGGGCAGAAATCCCACACTTGACAATGGGATTTTCATTTGACAACTGATACTCTCTAAAAGGAGTATTATTCACTTCTGGATGGTACCTCCATTCAAAGTTCTTGAATATTTACCATCATTTTTGGTTTATTACATATTATCATCACTTGTTCAGTTAAGCCTCTGTTTCATCTCTTGCATTATTAATGACAACATGTCTTTATGAGGAGGACAGAACTCCATACAGGATCTTTTTATTGTGTTATTTAAAGAATGTGCAGTATATGTATGTGTGCCTGTGTCTGTGTTTGTCTGTGTGTGTGTGTGTGTGTGTGTGTGTGTGTGTGAAGGTGTGCCTGTGTATGAAGCTTAAAAACCAGAGGTTGACACTAAGTGTATTAAAGTCAAGAAAAATGTAAATTTCAATTTTTATTTTAGATTCTTAGTTAATAGGTTACCCTATTCTGGCTGCCTCACTGATGTCCTTTTCCACACACTCCCTGCTGAGGTCTTACTAACGCTTATTCTATACCTTCTACTTTTATGTGTAATATCACCCCTTACCTCTTTGGCTCTCTTTTTTTCCCCTTTGTCTAACAGCCTTTTTATATCTGTCAGTCTTACACAGACATGCCAAGTTAAATATGCTACTCTGAGTAGTTTTACTGTTAAGTAAGCAGTCGGAGGGATTATGTTCCAGATTGTAGTGCATGTTTGAAATCTAATTTCATTATATCATGATTTTCTTATGTCCATGATTAATTAAAAGAATATAACTGATATATTTCTTTTCACCTTTCTTTTTTTCTTCTTTTTTATTATTATGAATAAGGAAGTCACAATTTCTGTCCTTGTATATCCTTATTCAAGGTCTCTTCCCCCTCCGACCACATCAGGTCATTCTCTCTTCTCCACATCTCTCCATTGGCTTCCATATAATTAGATAACATATTAATCAATGAGTTAGTTTTGTATATAATTTTGAGATTTTTATAGTTTGGTCCAATGCACATTATAGATAACAAGGACAACAGTTGTGTAGTTGACTAAATATAAATTTCCATTTAAGTCTATTTTACCTGAAGATGTGGTTTTAGAAAACTCACAATAGCCAGAAAATGGAACATAACAATTTGATGATCTGCATAAAGATATTTTGGAACATGTGAAATTATAAAAGCAATTGAGACAGAGAGAGAGAGAACACATTATTTCTGCTTACCATCTATAAACAGTTAATGCTGCAAGTGGTCAGTTCATACATTTGTTATTGAAGCCTCCTCAATCTGTGTAAGAGCTGTCACATAGCATGCCCAGATAATATGAGCCTCTAATGAAAATTTCCAACTATAATGATTGTTCTCTAAATTTTCATTTGGTGACAACCTTTGTGGGATAATTCCGCATCATCAATGTTCTAATGAACTAAGAGACACTTAATGCCTAGACACGAGGCACAGGCACCAAGAAACATGTGTCACGGGCAGTTTCACGGCAACTAACATACAAAAATGTAGGCTTCATTAACAGCATTCAGAAAGACAGATGAGTCTCCATCCTGCCTAAACCAGTAGTTAATTTATTGACTGACTTTAACAGTGACGTCCCGTTGGAGGGTTTTTAATAGTTTCTAAGTTGCTTGGTGAGGTTTTAATAGACATTTGCCTGACTGAGCTCAATAAATATAGAGTGCCATTTGAAATTTTGCAACCTACAATGTAAGCAACTGACTGAATGGGGTTAGAAAGGATTTATATTTCTTCTAAATATACTTTAGACTTTTTAAGCCCAAGTCTTAAAAAAAAATCAGTTTCTAAAATATCTACCTACTTTTAGGAAAACTTTCTTCTATTTTATGTTACAACCTTTACACCTATAGAATAGAAAAGAAAAATATGTCTGCATGAGAATGGGGTGGGTAAGAAAGGAAACAAGCAATTCCTTTCTGTTTGCTCAGAGAAGGCATTGCAAAACTGTGGAACAGACTTGGGCGGCGAACATCCAAGACATGTCAAAGTCCTTGAAGTGCTTTTTGGGTCTCACAGTCCAGCTCTTTAGAACCAAATGTCTCCTGCATTATCAGAACACTCAGACATTTGGGCATTGCTATAGACTACATATGAGACCATTTCTAAAGCATTCTGAGGTCCAAAGTTGTGAGAAATATAGGAAATAGCAATAGTTAATAGATAATGAGTGATGACTCTGGAAATTCACAGTGATTATGCTTTGTTAGTCCGTACAGTCCAAAAAGTCAGGTGCAGTTATTGCCAGTGCTTTGTGAAAAGTAGCTTAGTAATAGTTTCTGAGATCATGCAACTGTAATACTAGAGTTGAGCCTACAGCATTTATACCTAAGACCAGATCTCTACAACTTCAAATTACACAAAGCATAAGCAAATAAGGTCATTATTTATTCTATTGTATTAACTGGAGACATTTAATATTACATAATAATGTAATATTAAATCTTATAGAAATATAGCTAAGAAGTATATATCAAAAATGAAATTAGGAGCTTTTTGATTTTTAAAAATATTTGTGTTTTGTGTCTGCATGTTTCTGTGTGAGCATGGAAACACCTGAGCTATAGCATACATGTAGATTTTACAAATTAATCCCCAGTTATAAATCTCTCATTCACCATGACATATGCTGAGCTTGCTGGCCTGAAAGCTTTCTGTGGTACTCCATGTGTGATCCTCATTATAGTGTAGGAGCATGTGAACCCTCCTATATTCCAACATCTACTACTGCTGTCTTTATGAGGGGACCTAAACTCAGTCAGGGCTTCATGTTTTATTCAACAATTAATTACCCACCAAGTAATCTTCATGAACAAATGCATACATAGATTTAAGTGTTATAAACAATACAATAAAACTAAGATTTCTGAATATCCATGATATTATAAATTTAAATAAGAATAGCCCTTTGGATAGAGACAGGGCTCAGATGTTAACAATACTTGCTATTTTCTCAGGATCCCAATTCAGTTTCTAGCAACCATATGGACCCCATCACAACCAACCCTATGTAACTCCAGCTCCAGGGCATCCATGCCCTCTTCTGGCCTCAGTGGAAACTGCACTCACAGTCACAAACCCAGAGACAATATACAATATAAACACATAACAAAAAATAAAAATCAAATCTTAAAAAATAAATATCTTTAATATTTTAATACATATTTAATTCCAGATAATATATTAGTATATTTATTTAGGTATATTTTTAAAGACATATTTAATTATACATATTTTAACATTGCTTTGATGCTTTATCTTTCCTTTAGGGGAAGACCTAAAGGAGCTAAAATAATTAAAAATAATTAAAAAAACTAATGAGAAAATTCATTTTTCCATGATTAGACTAATGGTTTCCAAAAGTATAAACTCTGTGACTACGTCTAAACTGTGTTATAAACAATATGTTTTTAGACTGATAGTCAGCAAGAACTCTATTTAGTAGGTATACATTGAGAATCAAATCATAAATATTTTAATTTCATGTGCCTAGTTAGAATTTTCCTCTGAAATATATATACATTCTGCTAAGCTTAAGGTTAATAAGAAAAATCTGTTTTTTACTGAATTTGATTTATACCCTACAACTTCAGGTCATTTCTATAGTAACAATATAAAATATCACTTCCCAAGAAAATGCACTGAGTATCTTGCTGACATTGTGTTTGTTTTCCTAGTTCCATTTCCGTGTAGATTTTGGCTTCATGGTTTTCAATATGGTGTAGTATAACGCTCTTGGTAAGAATATAAAGATTAACTAAAGACTTTGGGAATACTTTCCCCAATCAATTAGTTATGAATTTATTATGGCTCTGAATAGTTTTGTCTCTTCTAGTAAAAGGTCACATCATCTTTTCAAGGTTTTTGAAGGTACCATTTATGTGTCTATTGGGTATGCCTTTTAACACAGGACACAAGGCAAAGCCAGTGATTTAAACCAGGTGACCTGTGTCACAGTTCCTGGTACACTACAGGACCTAGTCATCACTAGTTATTGAAAACTGAAACTATGCTTTTATACCTATTTTTTCCTTCCTTTTAAATTTAATCTCCTAAAATTAAAAAAAAAATTAGTCCCTCCTAAAGTTTAAGAAAATAAGAAAAAAATAATTACAATTATTTAGATATGGATACTATATCACTTTAGACAAACAAGGCAATAGTTGGTTTTTTTCTATTCCTTTCAAGTTTTCTTTGCAAGCATATAAACAGAGTGTGAGTTCTGGTCACAATGTTGTTTTTCAGAGCGTGTTTACATACTCAGAGTACCTTTCTTGCCCTTCCAAAACTTATGGTAAATAAAGACTGGCACCCACAGATAAACTTTTTCATTTTTGTCAAGTATTTTTCACATATTTTACTTCTTTTATTCTTTATAGCAGTTTTAAAGCTAGGTGTTTCTATTCACTTAATGTTGAGGGTGAAACAAAACTGAACCAGAAGCAAAGAGAGCTGAGGCAACAATCACAGCCAGAACAGCTTTGGGAAAGATATATGCTCCAACTCTCGCATGTCAAAGAATGTTTGGGGGTCATACCCATTAGGTGTATGTTATACTAAATTGAATTAATTAAGAGTAGCAAGTGTGCTCGCTCCTCTATAGATAGTAATACTCAAAGTCTACAAAAAAGTAGAAATAAATTAATAATTGTCAGACTCTTCAGTATTCAAACAACACAAAATCACAGAAATCAACCAAATATAAAAACTAAATATGATCACAACATAGAAAACTGAACTCTGCATCCTATACTGTTCCTCCATTTGCAAAATAACAGTTAATGGCAAATTGCTTTTTTATTTATCTTATTTGCATGGTGCTTAAAGCTTGTCATGGAATAGAACTGTGTATTCCTGATTGTTACCACAACCTTCACTACTACTGCCTGTAGCAAAGATATCAGTAATATATTTTCATATTTTACAATTTTGTAATATTTTCTCTGAAATTCATTGTGCTGCTATCATTATTGAAAGTCATTCATTGTGTATTAGGTATCTACTGTGCACCCAACATGTAATGTGTGCATCATATTGTATTATCGGCTGTGCATTCTAGTAATGACTGTAGTTAAGGCAAAATCTCTATATATATTTTCTTTTATGGGGGAGGGACTTTACCCCAACTGAAGAGCTTCATTTTGATTTGTAAAGCATCCTCATTTTTAATAACAATCATTGCATAGAAACAGACTTAAAATGCATCATTTGTTCTTAACAAAGGGAAATGTTATCCTTAATCTTGGACTCCAGTGAAATGTCTCTATAAAGTTACAGTTGCAGGCACTTGAGTTAGTGATTCCATTCATCAATAATAAGACAATATTCATTCTTTCTTCCCAAAAGGTTCACATCATCTAGTTGCCAAAGAACAATTATCTTTCATACTAATTGGCAACTGGTGTTTAACCTTTAATTAGTTATGAATTTATAATGGGCCTGAATGAATTTATCTTTCTTGTAGAAGGTCACACAAATATTATCTGTTTTCTTTATTTCCTCCCATTCTCAATCTACCAAGATACTATGATATCAGATATAGCGGCAATTGGACTCTGCTGTCTGAGGTCACTCTCCTTATCCTGTGGAAGATGTGCTAGCATAAACACAAAACTAACATCTTTGTAATGCACAAAGCCTGATTATTTTGCTTTAAATGAAAATTAACTACAATCCTTTCCTTAGTATATGTTTCTCTTGGCATAGGTTGATTCCCGGGGCTTTTCTTACAACAGCCTGGACAAGCATAGCACTAACTAGCATGCAGTATGTCATCTGAGATGGCTATTCCCTTCTTGATTCGTCAAACATTGTTCTGGAAGAAGAATGGAAGGAAGCAGACTGTTTTGTGAAGAACAGTCTATATGTAGAATTCTTTTTCTGTTAAGATAATAATTCAATCTCTGATACCCTGAGTACTTTAAATAAAGAAAGGCTGAGAAAAGAATACCACTTTTCTCCTGTGGTTAGCATATGTATGAATTGGAAAACACTTTAGTTCTACAATAAAGCCAACAAAAAGTGGTCAAAGCAGTGCTTGAGAGATGATTCTAGAGTTAAAAGTACTTACTGATCAGGCCTATGGCCTAGGTTTGGTTCTTAATATCTGCAAGGTGGCTCAGAGCCCACTTTAAGTTTAATTGCGGGGGTCTGATGCCTTCTTCTGACACTTTATGCAAGCAGTGCATATGAACTCATGCACCTGTGAGCAGGTACACACACATACACACACAATGAATCAACCTGCTTGCTATAGGAGTCTTCCAAGATAGAATTTTCTATGGTTGATTAGTAACTATTATTCTAGCTTCTTTATAAATTTTTTTCTAAAACACTGTATGACTGGAAAATTTAATGGAATCTAATGCAGAAATAAGTTGAAGGCAAAATAAAACCTCATAGATGAAATAAACATAAAAAGTATTCATCAACTTAAAAATAACTATATCCCTGACTCACTCTTGAGGGAGGGGGGACAAAACTGGATTTGGCCAGGAGTGAAGACTGATTCAAGCATTATTGGGTCACTGGGACCATAGGACTGTCTGCTCCCTGCCCAGGGAGGGGATGGGGAGTTGCAGAGAAGAAAAATGACCAGATGTGTTGGGAGGGGGAAGAGACCTTGAATAAGGATATACAGGGATGGAAAAAAAATTCAGAGGGAAAACTGAACACAAAGAAAATATATGTGTAGCAGTCTTATTTGCATTTCCACCCTTGATAAGCCATTCTTATGATTCTTATCCTCTGTATAGTTATTGTTAACTCTTTCGCATTTTAAATTCTTTTTACTGTTCTTCTTGATAAATACAAAATAAAGAAGGAAAAAAAAGTCAAAAAAATAAAAAAATAAAAAAAGAGTTAAAAAAATAACTATATCTTTCTACAAATGATACCAACTCTATTCACAAAATATTACCAAAGAATGGCTATTTGCAGAGATGACAGGGTCATATTTGCAGTACAATCTGTAGCTAGTCTCAAGTTATTTTGAAGAGTGATAGACTATATTTTCTTTCTTCTCTCCTTTTTTTTCTCTACCCTATTATCACTATAGTTGTCATATTATTTCCACACAGCAACCATACATGTGATGTTGAGTGGAGGTCCTTGTAGCTGGCAATGTGATGTCTCTTCCTTATACAGAATTTTAGAGCACGCTCATATCCCTTATACAGGGTTTTAGAGCATACTCATCAGACATCTCACTGTCAGCCCTTGCTTGATGGAACATTTGCTCTACCTAATGCTAGATCACATTGTAGTCTCTGTAATAGTCAACAATGGTGATGTTTAACTACCTCCCCAAATGGCCCCTCAACAGTATGTGAGGAGCTGAAGTTTAAACAGGCCAGATTCTTACTCATTGGTCTGAGGAGTCTTCTGTGTCAATTTAACACTGACTACAGTTGATAGCAAGCAGAAGTGAGTCTTCTACACCTGGAGCAACAGCTGTACCACTTCTCAGTTACTTTTCTGTGCTTCTGTTGCTCATTCATATTTCTCGTTGTGGATGTCTTCATCTTAAACTACTTAAATTGAAATCCTACCAGAGGTACATCTGTGAAAATCCAAGTACATTATACTCCTATGTTCATAATAATGTGGTGATATATTTTATATTTAATAAAATCAGCCTGGGATATCAAAAAACAGATTCACCCTCAGTCAAGCCAGGAGGGTCAGAGACTGACTGGTAAAGAACACCTTTAATCTCAGCACAGGAAAGACCTAGTGGAGACCAACACATTTAATCCCATAACTTCAGAAACAGAAATCTTTCTGTGTTTCTGTGAGTTCAAGCCAAATACCAAACATTATAGTTCAACCCTTAATCCTAACTCTAAGATTATGTAGCAGAATTGAACTTGGAAGTGAAACAACTGGGCAGAGAAGATATTTAAGGCAAACACTGAAGAAACATAAAACACTGAAGTTTTCTGTAGAAGCAAGATCCAGGCTCAGGAATTTGAAGATAGCTTTTACTCTGAGAAGTTGGCTGGGTGAGATTTAAATGTTGTCTATTTCCTCTCTCTGATATACAGTCCTCAGTATCTGACTCTGAGTTTTCATTAAATACCAACTAGAATTTGTGTTTCATAATAACTTCTGAATAATATATCCACACAGTGCCCAACATGGCAGCAGTTTTAATTTAAATGCTAGTAGAACTCTGTGACCCTGAGTAAATAAACTCTCCTTACAGATGCTTCAATGCTCTTATGTAAATTGGTAAATTAATGGTAATCATGGGACTCTCTTAAGAAGTATTGTGTGACATTAAAAGAGGTGGTAACCAGAACACTAAAAATGCCAACGAAGACCAGGCAGAGAAAGTTTACAGAGAGATAAATCAAGATCATAGCCAATAGGGTGATTTTTTTTCTGTGTGCAAGCACACAGTTGGCATTTTGACTAGGTGTGGAGATCTAACCACTTTCTCTTTCTGAGCTCTATACACAAATAGACTAAATTTATTTACCCAGAAGGACCCCTAATATTTGATAGTATAAGACAGTGCAGGTTCTGATAGTGTTAAAGATCATATTTCTTATTCTCATTCACTCAAAGAAGCACAATGCTACCAAATGGGATAAAGTTTTTACCAGTTTTAAAAGACATTACTAATATTAGGTATTTAGATGACAGTTGGTATTTCAAGGATTATTCTCATTTAAGAACTATAAATTACATAAGAGCTCTTTGTTTTACTATTCCTGGTTGTCCAAGTCAGTATTACTATGATAAAACACAATGAACAAAGGCAGAAAGTGTTAAATTTGCTTACACTTCTACATTGTATTCTATCATTAAAGGAAGTCAGAATAGGAACTCAAACAAGGCAGAAACTTATAGGCAAGAATTGATGCAGAAGCCATGAAGGAGTCCTACTTGTTCCTCATGGAGTGCTGAAAATGTTGTACAGGACCCAGGACCACTAGTCCAAGGGATGACCTGTCCACAGTGGATTGGGACTTCCCCCATCCAGCACTAATTATGCCAGTGCCCAATATGCTTGCCCAGAGCCAGATCTCCTGAAGGCATTTCTCAGTTGAGGCTTCCTATTCTTCAATGACTCTAGTTTGAGCCAAAGTGACATAAAAGTAGCAAACACAATGGTTTTTGTTTGTTTGCATTTTTAGGGAATAATTACATATAAGCAGGCTTGTCTATAATGATTCTGCTTCCAATTAAGAATATGTTCATATGTTCAAAGTGTCAGATTCAGAGGAAGGTCCTCAACTAGGACTCAACCTAGTCTAACCTTTCATTCATGTTGCAGTGTATAAATTTGGTTGAACCAAAGAAAAAACTTGAAAAACAGAATAATGAAAAAAGCACAGAGCTTGGAGATAAAGAAACATAAACTAAAAGCCATATTCTAGCTTTATAAACATTTAATTAATAACTTTTGGTGTATATTTTTCACTATAAAATTTGGGCAATGACCCATGAGTTATACAGTTATCATTGCATGAAGTTAAATGGTTTTCAATGAATAACTGATGACAGTGAGGGATATCTTGGAATAAGGAAAGAACAGGCATTGCTACTGATGTAAATTGTTTTTAGAAATAATCAATTATTGCAAAATACTATCTAGCAATGTAAACATTGGTAAAAGTCATAAAAAAAATCAGAAAGAGTTTAGTAAAAGCTTAAGAAACTACTTTTTTCTTAAGAAAAAAATTATTTTTCTGAAAGGAAATATAAAAATACCTCTATTTTGAGAAAATGTTAACAACCTGTGAAAGTATTTTTGAACATAGCATATTTGTTTTTATGTATGTTTATGGGAGAAACAGATGAAGGATAAGGAACTGGTGAAGAATAATTATCATTTGTTAAGTTATGATGTTAATTACATGTCTGGCAAAATGTCATACCATATCATATTTACAATTATTCTGTTAAAAATATATAATTATTTATACTTAAATGTGGAAATGCCGATATAAGAAAAAACAAACATTTTCTTAAGTATTTGATATGAAAGTTTAGACTGGTTATTGCATCATTACTCATACTAGAAGGTTGTTTGATGTCTATGAATATAGTATTAAAAGAAAAGAGTCACCTATTATATTGCGTAATATAGAAGACCAACAGCTAGCAAAACTGTCACCATTCCTAATCATCAGGATCATTCCAATGAAAACCACAGTGTAGTATCATATCACCTTCCTCAACAGACTGCTATATATGTACACACATGTGCACACACACACACACACACACACACACACACACACAATTGCACTGCTAGTGTGCAGACAAAAGAAACCCTGAAACCTTTCCCACTGCCTGTTGGAATGGAATTTAGCACAGCCATTAGGGAACACCATATGGAATTCCCTTAACTTTAAATCTGGGCTAAGGTATAGTCTAAGAATCCCATCCTTGCTATGAATATACAGGAAAATTGGTTTCAACATTCTCATTGCAATGCTTCACAACAGTCAGATAGTGCAGTCAACATGAGCACTCATCAACCAATGCTAAAATAATATAGTATGTATATTCAACAGAATACTATTTGACCATATGTGGAAGCCTGCCTTTTGGAGCTATGCTAATAAAATGAAAGATTAAGTAAAATAAGCCAGCACAGAAAGACTAATATAGCTCATTCATTTAGAATCTAAGAAAACCTCAAATCTCCTATTTGTTGATGGTTAAACAAGGCTGTAGAACAAATGACAGCGATTAAAAAAAAAATGGGGAGAGACTGATCAGTTAGTGCAGGTTGCAATTAGAATGAAGAGGTTCTGGTTAATATAAATGCTAACTATAAGTAATGATAATGTAGTATATATTAAAAAAGAAAAGAAAGCATGTCAGGAAACTGGATCAGTGGATAAAAGAACTAGCCCCACAAACTCTACTAACTATATTCAATCTCCAGAATCAGAGTACAAAGCCAGCTGATGATACCACATAGCTCTAATCCCACACTGATACAGAGGCAAAGCAGAGGGGAACAATCACTAGGATTCTCAAGGGCCAACTACATGGCAAAAAATGATAATAGACTTGGTCAAAACAAAGAGGAAGGCAAAAGGAGACCCTGCGTATTGTGACATAGATACTTACACACACACACACACACACACACACACACACATAGACACACACACACTAGAAAGTAAAGAATTTTGAAGGTTTCTAATTTAAATAAGTGATAAGTACTTAGATAAAGCATTTAATCTGATTTAAATATTTCTTCATGCTTTCATCAGACAACACTTACTTTTCTCTTTAATTTTTCTAATTTATTGTACATTCTGATTGCAGTTTCCTATCCCACCTTTCCTCCCATTCCCTCCCTGCATCATCCCTTCACCTGGCCCCCACCAATCCATTTCTTTTATGTTTCTGTTCAGTAAGGGGTAGGCCTTCCATAGTTGTCAACAAAGCATAGCACATCAAGTTGTGGTAGGTTCTAACTCCTCTCAAGGCTGGACTTGAATAACAGAATAGGTTTCCAAAGGCCAGCTCATGTTCAAGGACAGGTCCTGTGTGTATCTGTTCTCAGTTTTTAACTGGAATATTTGGTATTTTGATGTCTAGTTTCTTGCGTTCTTTATATATTTTAGAGATCAGCCCTCAGTCAGATGCAGGGATGGTGAAAAATCTTTATCCATTCTGTAGGCTTCTATTTTTGTCTTATTGACCATGTCCTTTACCTTATAGAAGCTTCTTAGATTGAGGAGGTCCCTTTTATTAATTGTCACACTCAGTGTCTGTGCTACTGGTGTTATATTTAGGAAGCAATCTCCTGTGTCAATACATTAAAGGATATTTCTCTTCTATCAGGTTCAATGTAATTTGATTTATGTTGAAGTCTTCAATTCACTTAGACAATTTTTGTGCAGGGTGATAGCTATGGATCTATTTGATTCTTCTACATGCCACCATTTATTAATGTCAGCACCACTCACTGACAATGTATATTTTTTAGATTTTTGTCAGAAATTAGATGTTCATAGCTGTGTGGATTAATGGCGGTAGTTTAACTTGATTCCATTCATCCATATGACTGTTTCTATGCCTATAACAAGCTTATTGTATTACTACAGCTTGGTGGAGGAGTTTGAATGTAGAGAATGGTGATGCCTTCAGAAGTTTTTTTATTGTGAGGATTTTTTTTTTTTTTTTTTTGGTGATCCTAGGTTTCTTTGTATTTCCACATGACATTGAGTATTGTTTTTTTAAAGTCTGTGAAGAATTGCATGGGATTTTGATAAGGACCGCATTGAATTTGTACATTGCTTTTGATAACATTGCCTTATTTGCTATGCTAATCCTAGCTATTCATAACCATAAGAGATCTTTCCATTTTCTGAGATACTCTTAAAATTCTTTCTTCAATGATTTAAAG
>PVIH01008203.1:16306-93304 GCA_004025045.1 Sigmodon hispidus
TTTTTTTTTTTTTTTTTTTTTTTTTTTTTTTTTTTTTTTTTTTTTTTTTTTTTTTTAGTAATGTTATATTCTGCCACATTGCTGAAGATAACAGCTCTAGGAATTGTTAGCCAGAATTTTTGGGATCACTTGTGTATATTATCTGCCTAACTGTAAATAGCAAATGTTTTAACCCCTTGATCTCGTTTTGTTTTCTTATTTCTTTAGCTAGGATGTCAAGTACTATATTCAATAGTAGTTGAGAGATAGGACAGTTTTGTCTTGTTTCTGATTTTAATGGGATTCCTTTGAATTTTTATCTATTTAGTTTGATGTTGGCATGTTGGCAGTTGGTTTGTACATTGCCTTTATTATGTTACTAGTATCCGTGATCTTTCCAAGACCTTTATCATGAAGTGTTTATGAGTTTTATCAAAAGCCTTTTCAGCATCTCGAGACAGTCATGTGGTGCAGTGTTTTTTCTCTTTCAGTTTGAATATATATGGGTGACATTGACAGATTTTTATATGTTGAACCATCCCTGCAGCTCTAGGATAAAGTATACTCGATCATGGTGGATGATATTTTTATGTGTTCTTAGACTTAGTTTGTGTGTATTTTATTGAGTATATTTGCATCTATGATCATGAGGGAGATTGGTCTGTAATGCTCTGTCTTTGTAGTGTTTTTGTGTGCATTGAGGATTAGTGTGACTGTAGCTTCATAAAAATTTTTTGTAGTGTTCCTCTTGTATTTATTGTATGGAACAATTTGAGGAACATTGGTACTAATTTTTCTTTGAAATTATGGCAGAATTCTGCTATAAATCTATCTGGCCTTAGGCATTTTGTTTGTTTGTTTTGAAACTTTTAATGACTGTTTCTATTTCCTTAGGGTTATAGGTCTATTTAAGTGGTTATCTGGTTTTGATTTAATTTTATCCAGAAAACTGTCCATTTCTTAAAAGTTTACCAGTTTTGTGGAGTACCAGTTTTTGAAGTATGACCTAATGATTTTCAAGATTTCCTTGTTGTCTGTTGTTATGTCCCCTTTTTTGTTTCTGATTTTGGTAATTTGGATATTCTCTCTGCCCTTTAGTTAGTTTAGATAAGAGTTTGTCAATTCTGTTGATTTTTTTCAAAGAACTAATACTTTGTTCATTTTATTGATTTCAGTCCCAAGTTTAATTATTTTCTGTCATTTACTTCTTTTGGGTATGTTTGCTTCTTTTTGTTCTAGAGCTTTCAGATGTGCTGTTAAGTCACTTGTGTGAGATTTCTTCAAATTCTTTGTATAGGCTCTTAGTGTTATGAACTTTTATCTTAGCACTGCTTTCATTGAATATGTTGTGGATTCCTTTTCATTGAATTCTAGGAAGTCTTCCATTTTTTTTTTTATTTCTTCTTTTACCCAGTGGTGGGTCAATTTGGAGTTGTTCATTTTCCATGAGTTCATAGGCTTTCTGTAGTTTGGGGCATTGTTTAACTCTAACTTTAGGCCATGGTGATTCTATAGAATATGAAAAGTTATTAAATTTTTTGTATTTATTAATATTTGCTTTTTTGTCAAATATGTGGTCAATTTTAGAAAGAGTTTCATGAGGTGATGAGAAGAAGGTATATTCTTTTTGCTTGGATGGAATATTCTGTGTATATTTATTAAGTCCATTTGTGTCAACATTTTTTAGATTTTTTTCTCTGTTTTGTTTCCATCTGGCAAACCTGTCCATGGGTGATAATGAGGAATTATATGAGGTTTCTGGCCTAGATTTTAGAGCCTAGCAATGACATTCAAACCCACTTGCAACCTCACTGCTGCATAGCACCAAATAATCACACAAAGGCTTATATTAATTTTATGATAATCGACCTAGATTCCAGGCAAATTCCTTGCTAACACTTTACTCTTAAACTA
The DNA here is from genome assembly GCA_004025045.1 of Sigmodon hispidus. Classification (NCBI taxonomy): domain Eukaryota; kingdom Metazoa; phylum Chordata; class Mammalia; order Rodentia; family Cricetidae; genus Sigmodon; species Sigmodon hispidus. The sequence goes on from PVIH01008203.1 coordinate 18,200, forward strand.
AACTAACCCGTGATTCATTTTTTAAAATTTTTTATTATGAATAGTCTCATTTTTATCCATTTATCCCCTTGTTCAAATTCCCTTCACTCTCCCACCCCTCCCAGTCACTTTTTTCCTTTTGTGTTCAGCCATGCAGCTCAGTTCCTTTTTGCAGCTGCATTTCAACTTCTTTCCTTTGCGTCTGCTGCCATCTCATCATGGTGTCTCCATGGCATCTCTCTGGCTTCTTTGTGATATCTCTACTCTGTTCTTCCTGTTTTAAAAGTTTTCTAGGTCTGATAGCCCTGCCCAAACTTCCTGTCTGCCTTCAGACAATCAACATTTCTTTAAACCAGTAGGCAGGACAATTATTTACAATGTAACAGAACAGAATGCCACTACAATGGGGTGTTGAAGTCTCTCACTATTAGCGTGTGGGGTTTGATATACAATTTAAGCTTTAGTAAAGGTTTTTGTTTGTTTGTTTGTTTGTTTTTACATATAATAGGTACCCTTGCGTTGGGAGCCTAAATGTTTAGGGTTTAGGCTTCATCTTGATGGACTTTCCCTTACATGCATGTGTAATGTACTTCCTGATCTCCTTTGATTGATTTAGTCTAAATTCTATTTTGTTAGATATTATGAGCTACACCATTCTTAAGTCCATTTGATTGGAAATCTTTTCTCAACTGTGAGGTATTGTCTGTCTTTGTAGTTAATATATTCTTGTATGCAGCAGAAGGATTGATCCTATTATTATATTCATCCTGTTAGCCTGTGTCCTTTTTTAGTGGCATTGAATACATTGATATTGAGGGATATTAATGACTAGTAATTGTTAATTTCTTTTATTTTTGATAGGTAGTGTGTCTGTGTGTCTGTGTATGTTGTGTCTGTGTGTCTGTGTATGTTTCTCTTCTTTGGGATTTGCTGCTGTAGAATTATCTACTGCTTATGTTTTAATGGATGCATCTTACTTTCTTAGGTTGAAGTTTTCCTTCTCCTTTTTATAGGGCTGGACTTGTGGATAAGTATTATTTAAATCTGGCTTTATCATGTAATATTTGGTTTAATCTGTCTATGGTGATTGAGAGTTTTACTGGGTATAGTAGTTTGGACTGCCATCTGTGGTCTCTTAGTATCTGCCTAATGTCTACCCAGGACTTTCTGGCTTTCATAGTCTCCATTGTGAATTCAGATGTTATTTGGATGGATCTGCCTTTATAAGTTAGTTGGCCTTTTCTTTTGTAGCTCCTAATATTCTTTTTTTATTTTGTATTCTTCTTGAACTATTTTCTTCTTCTGTTTTCTTGTTTTTTCTTAATTTTCTTCACTGTGTTTAGGGGAATTATTAATTTCTTCAAATTTTGTTTATGTGTTCTTCAATTTCTTTAAGAGATTTTATTTCTTCTGTAGCAGTCTCTATTGTCTTTATAAAGTTATTTTAAAGCTTATTTTCTTCTACTTCTCAACTGTGATGTTCAGATCATGTTGATGTAGAACCACTAATGTCTAGTGTTCCATATTGGTCTTTATGTATTTTAGTGTATTCTTGCATAGATATCTACCTATCTCTTCCTCTAATAATTTTAAGGACTTACTGTGTTTCAGAGAACTATATTTGGTCCAATCTGCTATGGCTGTCTCTATGTCTCAGGATGTTTCTTTTGGTACCATTTGAGTATTTTACATAAATGGAACTGTTGGATTCTGTATCTCAGGGATTTGCTCTTGGTCCAAAAAAAAAAAAAAATGTTTGCCAATTCAATTGGATCCTGTAGATTCCAGGATCCAACCAATGGCATTGCTAGTCAAGGTGCCCTGGTGGCCTGCAACTAGAGCAGCAATGGATGGAGATGGGGTAACATGGGTGGTGCCCCTAAGTGTAGGTTCTAGAGACTGCAAGATATCTCTTTCTTTACTCTCCCTCTCCCCACATTCCCATATCTTCAAGTGTCAGCCCCACCTTCTCCCTGTACCCTCAGTTTATTCAGAAGATCTTTATTGTTTCACCTACCCAGGGAAGTCCATGTGTCTCTCTTTGCGTTCTTCTTGTTACCTAACTTCTCTGGGTTTGTGGATTGTAGTCTAAATATCCTTTATTTTATGTCCACTTATGTGTGAGGACATATCATGTTTGTCTTTCTGGGTCTGGGTTACTTCACTCGGAATGATTTTTTTATTTCTGTCCATTTGCCTGTAAATTTCAAGATGTCATTGTTTGCTTCTTATTTTCAATAGCCAGGTTGTTTCAATACTCTGTTGTGTAAATGTATTTTTATTGATAAAATGTCTTCTTTGACAATTTCATGTGTGTATGTAGTGTTCTCTATTATTCCTCTTTCTAATTTTTCTACCCTTACCCTCTCCTCTGTAATTTTTCACTTTGCTAAAGGCTCCTTTTTTATTTTCTTATTTTTTTTGTAATATCCTGGTAGTAGCTAGAATAGTCAGCGTCTCCATAAGTTTGTAACTAACCATTAGATCCCAGGAGGCTTAGCACTTGGTAAACAACTGAAGGTATTGATTTGCAGCCCCTATTCCAGAATCTATCAGTTGCTAACAGGAAGAGGTGGGTTCCATAAGCTCATCTTTGATTCATAATTGGTTACTGATATAATTAGTCTTCAGCAGGTACAGTGCAGGTTATACAATCAGAATTGTAATAATGACATCATGGTAAAAAGGTGGTATTTTACAATCTTTTTGTTTGCTTATCAACTATGAACTTTCCTTCTAATCTCTTTTTTGAAATATTTTTTAATTAGCTAACAAAGTTGTGATTCAGCATATGGCTTTTTATAGATCTCTCAGTTTGGTTAACTCTCTATACTTTCTCACTTCCCCATTTCCTCACCTTCTTCCTACTTGAACCTATTCATCACCAGTATTCTTTCACTACTTTTGTACCATCTGTGTTTTACCACCCCCTTTATTAAAATGTCTCACCACAATGGACCTTTTCTATTTTCCAGACTTCCACAGGTATTCCAAGATTAATGCACAAAACTTATGATTTGAATCCCTTGTTTTATAGGAGAGAGAATATGTGCTATTTGTCCTTCTGTGATTGCTTAGATATTCACTTGGTTCCATCCATTTACCTAAGATTTTAATAGTTTAATTTTTTCTTAAATTTATTTATTTTGATATGTATCTGTCTGTGCTATTGTGGAATTGTAGCTGATTGGGAACTATGAGGTTGATGCTTGTAATCAAACTGGAATCTTCTCTAAGAGCAGAAAATGCTCTCAATTTCTGAGCCATCTCTCTGGTTTTCTTTTTTTAGCTAAATGGGGTTTTTCTGTGTTTATATATCACTACTTTACTGTCCATATACCTATTGATGGACATATAACATGATTCTATTTCCTAGCTATTGCAAATACAGTATCAGTGAACATGGATAAGCAGATATCTTTTCAAGAAAAACATGAATTCCAAAAGGTGCATATACCCAGGAGTCAGACAAATAAATCAAATGGCAGTTCTATTTCCAAGTTTGTTTTTAGGAACTTCTACACAGATTTCCAAGGTGGTTGTAGTTGTCTCTACTCTTGCCAACAATATTTCCCATTCCCTGCAACCTTTCCAACACCTGTCATTTTATTTCACTTTGGTTTTTGATAAAGGTTATTCTGACTTTGATAAGTTGAAATATAAAAGTAGTTTTAACTTTCATTTTCTTGGTGGTTAAGTATCCTGTACAACTCTTAGTTAATTATTCATTGGCATTTGTTTCTTTAAGAATTTTCAGTTAAATTCCATATCCCAGTATTATATTGAGTAATTAATTTTATTCATGTCTAGTAATTTACTTGTTTATATGTTCTAGATATTAATATTCTGTCAAATATAGAGGAGGCAAATAATTTATTAAATTACATAGGCTAACTTACTCACTTGACACAAAATTGCTTTGCTGTACAGAAACTTCAGAGAGTCAGATTTATGTGTTCCTGGTCTTAGTTCCTGAGCTACAGATGTCCTATTTAAAAAACAAAAACAAAACCTTATCCTTGCTATATCTTGTAATGTATTCACTATTTTTTTCTAGCACTCCAGAGTTTTAGGCTTCATGTTGAGATCTTTGATCGACTTGGAGCTGATTTTTATAAAATGTTAGGGAGAAAGATCTAGTTCCTTTTTCCTAAATGTGGACATTTAATTCTTCCAGTAGCAATTTTTAAAAATATTGTCTTTTTATAAAGTATATTATAAGTATCTTTGCCAAAACCAAATGGCTGTAGCTATATTTGTTATATGAAGTTTATGGCCTGAATATTCCAGCTTAGCCCAGAGGTTTGGACCACTCTCTGTCCTGCTGCTGCCTAACCCCAAATAATTACACAGAAGTTTATATTAATTTCATGCTGATTGACCTATGGCTCAGACATAATGCTGGCTAGATCTTTCATCTTAACTCAATCTGTTTCCATTAATCTGTTGAGCCATGTGACTTGGCACCTTTTCTCAGAGCAGCCTGGTTGTCTTCATTCCTCTGCATCTGCTGGTATCTCTCCTGGTGTCTTTGCTGGCACCTCTTCTGGCAACCTTGTCCTGTGCTTTCAATTCCTAGAGTTTTCTTATCATATTATCCCCACCTACACTTCCTATCTTCCTTCTGCCAATCAGAATCTTTATTAAACCAGTAGGGTGGACAATTTTAATAATGAAACAGAACATAATTCCACTATACTAACATACATATATGAGTTTATATCTGGGACTGCTCTTTTGTCTATTTATTTATGTGTGCCAGTGTAATATTTTGTTTTTAGTATTATGGCTCAGAGTTATAACCAAAATACAGATATAATAACAGTTCAGAAGCCATCCTTTTCTTTGGCATTACATTGATTAAAAGTGTCTTTATTGTGTTTTCTTATAAATTTAAATTTTATATTACTATGAAGAATAGAATTGCAAGTTTGATTGAGATTTCAAAAACCCACAATTTTATAAATATAGAGCATATGAATGAGTGATTCAAGCATTTACTGTATTTTTATTTACCATAGTAATCAACTCTTTGGCTCAAATGGCTGCCAAATGATTAATATATGTTTAAATCAAAATATTTTAATGGATAGATAGATAAATTAGGGTGTCAGTGGGACCTGAGTTGAGCTCATATTATTTTATCTCATTAGAAAAAAGTATTCAATTCTTTTAATATTCTTCATATGTATAAAAATATATTTAGAAAACTAGTGAAATGTTCAAAAAACATAACTATATATTAATACTGTAGCCCTGCATTTTTATTCCTAGAATATACGTAAATACAGAAATCCACAGAGCTCCTGCATGAGCTCATTCAGGATCATTTACTGTACCTTTGGAATTATTATTTTCTCTATATTGTCATCATCACTAATGTTAGTGTTATTACAAAAGTATCACAATCCAGCAAAACAAAAATAAATAATAATTATATGGTTGTCAAATGAAAAATATCTGTCAAATGATTGGGAAAAATTTGATACTTTATAATAAATAATTTCACTAATTCTCAACTATGAAGAGAAAAGTTAATTTAAAAAATATATAATGCTTTACACCTTTAAAATGAGCATGTAATTTTTGCTTATTAGTAAAACATGTAATTTTGGCTGTACTTGGAAATCATGTGCAGTTGTTTCTAGTTTAAGTGTTGGGGTTGAGTGTGTGTGTGTGTGTGTGTGTGTGTGTGTGTGTATTTGTGCACATATAAAATAAATTCAGTAGTTCTCAATTCTATATAACTAAAGTCCTAGAAATATAGCCTGGAACAAAGCTGTTTATAGATAATACCAAATATTAATTTTGTGAATACAGACTTACATAATCAAATGTTAAATACTAACAGAGAAGATAAAATGTAAACATATTTAGAGTAGTCTATTTTATAATAAACAATTAACAATAGGCTGATCAATATTTTTTGTAATATAATATATAGAGACTTGATGTATCTTTATTCTTTTCTCTCCCATGTAAATTTTTTAATCCAGAATAATTGGTTCTTCCTATTGCATTATCCTATGCATTTTTTATGATGCTTCAGTTTAATGTAGATTTATCTTTTGAGGATCCACCTTACACAGCTTATTATAATTGTTACAAGTATGGTGTATTTAATATTATAATTTTATTCATACAAATGTGTTTAGATTATAGTTTATTAAAAATTAAAGTTATTTATTATTTATACAGAAAATATAATGGTTTTCAGAAAATTATAAAAGAGATAAATATGTGACCTTCATATCGTTCTCAGAAAGTATATTTAAGTATTGCCTATTATGTCACATGACTCACAATGTATCTTGGGGGTAATAATTAATATTCTTTGCCAAATACTCAATAACATTTTCGTATTAGTATGTTTAGAGAATTAATTTAAAAATACAACTCTCCCTCAAGATATATAACAAGCCAGTTAAGAATACTTCATAAATATAGTTATCTGGATTCAACTGACAATGAAAAACACATTGATTCATTAACAACTGTTAAGAAAGCAGACACGGAGTTAGCAAAAGTAAAGAAAAACAAAATAACATATTCTACTCAATCACTAGGCATTCATGAAATTCTGCCACAGAAAAGAAAAGTGTTTCTTCTGTATAAGCTACTACTGAGTAAAATTTTCCTCTGTAGGAGCTCCAAATCTATGGGGGAAAAATAGGTGCCTAGAATACACACCCACTTAGGAGAGAGAAAGAGAAAGAGAGAGAGAGAGAGAGAGAGAGAGAGAGAGAGAGAGAGAGAGAGAGAGAGAGAGAGAAAGAGAGAGAGAGGAAGAGAGAGAGGGGGGAGTGAGGGAGAGAGAAAGAGAAGCATACACACAACTTACATAAGAAAATGTAAAGCAAGAGCGAAAGAGAATTGTGACCTATCACTTATATAACCAAAGTGTATAATAGTGATCATAGACTTTTGTGGAATTTGTGGAAGGTATAGTTTTATCAATAAATTTTTCTGTTGGAGAGAAAGGACCATGAGACTAGAGAAGTGGTCGCTCAGGGGTTGAGACTACATGCTACTCTTTACACAAGATCCAGGTTCAGATTTAGCATCCACACAGTGGCTCAAAACCATTTGTAACTCCCACATCAGGGTATCTGACTTAATTTGTACTGCATGTGATGCATATAACTTCATGAAGATAAAACCTTATACACATAAAAAACCAAAAACAATAAATCTTTAAAAAATAAAATTAAATAACAAAGAGTCAGATAACAATAGGAGAAGCAATGATCTATTTATGACTATTGTTTGCCTTCTGAAGGCAATGTGATGGAGATGCAGTAGAGTTATCAAATTTTGTTTTAGCAATAGAAACCATTTGAAGAATGATCTTTAACCAACTTAGAAATTAAAAATTAATATGGTTATGTTAATTTATTTATAGTTAATGACAACATGAAAAACAGATAAAATAATTTCTTTTAGTGACAAAACTTATACCTACTGACTGTTTTCAAATTTTTAACGTTGTAAGAATTCTTTTATCAAGATTTTATAAAAATAAAAATCTGATAATGAATCAAAATCCCCAAAATTCCAGCAATACCACTTCTGGGTGTATACCCTAAAGATGTACATTCGCACTTCAAAGGCATTAGCTCAACTACGTTCACCTCAGCACTATCCATAATAGCAAGAACCTGGAAACAACTTATATGCCCCTCAACTGAAGAATGGATCAACAAACTGTGGTACATCTACACAATGGAGTACTACTTAGCAGTAAGAAAAAAATGATATCCTAAAATTTGCAGGCAAATGGATGGATTTGGAGAATATCCTCCTGAGCAAGGTATCACAAACCCAGGAAGATAAGCGGAGATGTACTCACTCATTAGTGGACTCTAAACAAAAAAGCAAAAAGCAAAGCATATCCAAGCTGCAAACCACAAACAGTGAGCAGCTTGGGATCTGAAAGACCTTGGACTGGCACCTTGGATCCCACTCCCTCCAGAGGAACACCAGACTCAGTCTTGATGTTGGTGTGAGGAAAATGGATCTACCAGGAGTGGATGCTGAACTAAGCCATATTGGGACCATGAGACCTCCTGCCCTTGCTGGGGAGGAGATAAAGAGATGTGGAGAAGAGAGAGTGACTGGAAGGGGTAGGAGGGGGAAGGGAGCTTGAACAAGGATGTACACAGATAAAAAAAATTACTTTATTCATAATAAAGGAAATGAAAGTGGTATACATAGTAGAAGCTGCCTCCATCACTATTTTAAAAATGCAATAAAACAATGACAGCATAATGCATGCCTACCTATGGTCATTAGTTAATATTTATAGTTGAATGATTTGTTCTTAATTTGACTGGTGTCACACAAATAATAATAACAACAATAATTATAATAGTTATAGAACACCAAATTTCATAACTTTTATATGTTAACTCTTCAATTACCTGTTATTCAAGCTTGCAAAGAACTAAGGTCAATGAATAGCTTAGAATATAAAAACAGCATTAATACAACATGAACTATTTTAACAGTTGAATTAGTACTGCTAGAAATTAGAACATTACACATCTGGGCCTTTTCTGTGAATTTCTTAATATGTAGGAGCTGAATAAAACTGTTTAAAAGTTAAGTTATTGCACTGGACATTTTGCCATACTTTATGAGATGATTTCACTTTGGCTAAGTAAATATAGCAAAAACAAGCAAATATTTTAAAAATGGCCTTCCTGATTTGTTTTTTTCACTAATGTAGCATAAATTACCTGTAGAATTTTTTCCTTGATGCCAATATTATGTTATATATACATATTTATGCATCAGTATATATTTATAAGAGGCTATGTTAGATTACTAGTTTTTTAGAATCCACATTTTTAAAGCATAAACAAGTAAAATACAAATAAAAAGTTTAACTCATTTAGGTTTTAACCTTTTGTTTGCCTTTCTTATAAAGAATATAATTTGGGGGATTTTTTTTTAACATTTTGAAATTAAGTAGATGTGAGTTTGTAAACAAGGTTCTATATGCTGTTAGAGGTATATAGTTTCCCGTTCTAAACAATTTTCCTTTTTAAATTTTCTTATTTGCAAAGTGACACTCTAAATGTCTATCTTGACTGAAAATGAAAAATAATGACTTAATGTGCATAAAATCTAGAATTTGTAAATTCCTATTAAACACAGCTACCAAACCTATAGTCAAGTCAATTCTTTTTTTAACTCCAACACTAAGTGTTCCAGTAGTACACAGACTTTGAGCGGCTTTTTTCCTGTATGGACCCATTCGCCCCATTAACCTCAGAAATATCTGTCTTCCTGTTCTTCTTGTACATCAGCATTACATGTTGGTGCTGAGGATGATTGCAAATGTGCTCTTGGACATATACAAATTAAAAAAAATGAGTACTTAAAATAATGTTAATAAAACTTTCTATATGATAATCTCTTTTTACTGACATAATGAAATCTATTAATCCACATGGTATAAAATGAATATATGTGTATATTAAATATTTGTGTGCTTCCTAAAATCCAGGTTTTTATAAAGAATGTCAAGTGTTTTAAAACATGTAGGGCAAGATACAAAGCTGTTGGATATATTATATATTATAATGTATAATTATATATTAGTATTACTCAGAAATTTGTCAAAGTGTTAAACCCACAGAAGAGTTGAAATGATTATTGCAGAAATATTCACTTGCAACATATCATATAAAGGATTCATATTTATTAAGTTTATATAAACACCTACTGATATAGATTTAACCTTAACACAATTCTTGGAGAGTGAAGCTGTCCCACGCTGGGCTGCTGATCTGCTCCCTGAGAAGACAGTAACAAAACAGGGCACAGGTCAGAGTTCCCCCGGTCTCTTTTGGTTTTGGCCATGTATCTGGGCTTTTCTAAATACTACCTGAATCACACTACATCTTCTCCTTTTGTCTAACTAAGAAAGTTCTAAACTAAGTATAAGACTATGTACAATAGGAATCATTATAAGGTAATGTCTCAGGGAGGGAAAGGCAAAAACATAATAAAATCAAGCTACAACTAACAACAGATATAAGATATATCTTAAGTGTCTAGAATATTGATAAGTGGCAATGTATATTTTAGAGATCAGTCCACTGTCACTTGTAGAGTTGGTGAAAATCTTTTCCCATTCTGTAGTCTGTCATTTGGTTTTAATGACTGTGTCTTTTACCTTACAGAAACTTCTCAGATTCAGAAGCTCTTACTGAATGTTGTTCTTAGTGTCTGTGCTACTGGTGTTATATTCAGGAAGTGGTCACCTGTGTCAGTGCTTAGGAGGTTATTTTCTAATTTTCTATCAAGTTCAGTACAGATGGTTTTATGTTGAGATCTTTGATCCAGTTGGATTTGATTTTTGTGCAGGGTGATAGGCTTGGATATATTTGCATTTTTCTACATACTGTCATCAAGGTATGCCAACACAATTTGTTGAAGATACTATCTTTTTGTGCAAAGAAGGTTTATGATGAAGGAATAAATACACAGAGAAATATGATTAGAAATAAAATTGCAATATTATTGGTTCCTATATATTCTGGCTGTCTTCTGTCTCATACCAGGTGACTTTTCTGATATGAGAATTTCTTATAGTTCCCTATACCAGTGTGCTTGGGTTTAGAGAAGGAGAAAGACATTTACTCCAACTCCAAAGTCAGCTGGATTTATAATAAAATCAGGACCACATTTTTTTAAAAAAGAGATACAGATGTTAAGCTGTTGGTATTGAGAATTTACCCTGTGGTGCATATTGGTACCAATTGGCCTTATATTCCTTTACTTTAATCCCTCTGTAATTGATCTTCTTTCAGTTTTAGTTGTCTAATCATCCAGCATCCTTTCTATTTATTAAATATAGTTGTATCTACTTTTCTGTAAAGATAAAAATGAAACTGTGCTCCAGCCTTATTAAGTGGGTTTGTCCCCATGTTGGGTGCCATCTGTAATATGTTGTTTCTGTACTGGCCTAGTCCTAAAGTCTAGACCTTCATGCTGCTGCTTAAGGCCCCCCCCCAAATGACACAGACACATATTAATGACATTCTGCTTGGCTTATGGCTCATGCATATCGCTAGCTATCTCCTGCATTTAAATTCAACTTATCTCCTCAACCTGTCTTGCCATGTGGCCCATGTCTTACTTGTGTTACTTTTACATGTTGATTCTTAGGCACTGGATCATGTCTCTCTCTGACTCCTCCCTGCTTCCCCTTTATTTATGCTCAGTTTTCCTGCCTGCTTCTAAGATGCCTGCCATAGGCCAAGACCATTCCTTTATTAAAGAATATTCACAACATAAGGAAAGACATCTCATGTCAAATATTTATATTTCTTTCTTCTGTATTGCTATCTCAGAATTAAGGAAAATGTATGTTTCTTTATTAAAAAATTTATTCATCTATGCCTTCACTATGTGACATTCTCTGCACAGTAAATGAATACAGAGATAAAACTTTCCTTGTGATCTGGAGCTACTCAAGACATTTCCTGGTTTTGTCTTTTTCTTTGTACACAATCATATTTGTATAGTTCTAGTTTATGTATTTATCTCAATGGAATAATACAAAAGGCAAAGTTATAAGCACTCCATAAAACATATGCACTGAAATGAGACATGACTATAATTGTAAGCAACTGAGAATTTAAAGTCATTTGGCCTTGTATTATAACTGAGAACTGACCAATTTATAGTTCTTATTAAAGAATTAGATCACTAAAGCTAATAATCAATGTCACTTTGAAATGTCTTTGCAAATAACATGGCTCCACATGAATAATTAGGAACTCTACAGGTGGTTTGAATTACTCTGGTCCCCATAAGCTCTTGTGTTTAGATGCTTGGTCTCCAGTTGATGGAACTCTCTGGGAAGATTTAAGAGACATGGCTTTGTTGGAAGAAGTGAGTTACTAGGGGATGGGGGTTTGAGCTTTCAGAAGGCTATGCCAATTCTAGTTAGCACTCTGTGCCTAGAGCTTGTGAATCAATTGTGTATATGGTGGTAAGCTTCAGCTAGTGCTACATCACCATGCTTGTCTGTCTGCTGCCATGTTCCTTATCAAGATGATCATGGAATCACTCTCTGAAACTGTAAACCCCAATAATCTGTTTCTTCTGTAATTTGCCATGGCCAAGATATCTTAGCTAAGTAAGGGAAAAGTAACTAAAACAAGACTGATAATCACTTTATGCAGCATATATGCATATACTATAGCTGCTTCATACCCAATCTTGAAATCTTCCATAGCACCAAACTTTAAGTCTCTTATATGTTTACTTATCACAATTAGAGTTTTTAATGACTGTATCTCAATTTTCCTTTTTAAATTTTTTTCTTCATTTTATTAGTTGTTTTAAAATTTTATTTAATGCATCCTCTATCCCAAAACTACTCCAAGTTCATCTCCTAACCTACATATCCAACTTAATGTCCTCTTTAATTTTTTTTTAACCCATCAAGTGTCATGTTTGCTGCTACCATGCTCTTGGACATATGCCTTTCACTGGAGGGTGATTAACCCATGAGGTACTGAAATCTTAATGGAAACTGATTTTTTTCTCTCCCAGAAGCTATCAACTAACTGCAAATATCTCCTTAGATGAGGGTAGACAGCCACATGAAGTTCTCATCTTCATGTGGGTACTCTCCTGGAATCTTCATTTCTATTCATTAGCTTCATTGTGCTGGAAATTGCCCTGTGTGGTGTCACAGTAGTAAATGAATCAGCTATCTTAGCCAGGTATAAAATGTTGTAGCCAGGCAAACTACATTGAAGACTGACTGTTAAATATATCCACTGGTACAATATTGACATTAGTGTCCTGGGAGTAGCCATCTACTTTTGAATTGAATATAAGACTCGTTTTACAAGCTGAAACCTATACCATCCAGAATTATCAGGTCCAAAACTTGTGCCTATATGTGTCACAGACAAGGAATGGAAATATAATATTCTTAAGAAGTTTTATCTCATTGATTTTTTCCTCATCTTCTTGAATAAATGATTCAGTAATCTACTTGAGGAATCTAAATACTGGCTTATATCCTAAAATTGTTTGGTGAACTTGTGAAAGGAAATAATGATAGAATGTAGAATGTAGCTCAAACAGACTAAATCAGGATGACTGCCTTCTATGTGCTTTTCTATCACAAGTACCAATATAAAAATTTTCAACAATTTAAAATGCTCCAGTGTAAGTCTTCTTAGTGAGCTGACAAGGGAAACTTTTTTAGGCTGTCCAGAGTCTTCATTCTTTTTAATGTTGGGCCATGTGGGTTTTGTATAGGGTTGAAATATTTTACTATATTTTCTAGACAACAGTGGCTTGAAAAAAATATTTATGATACAATATGGGAGAAGCAGAGATCCTAAAAAAATTGAGAGGTTCAAAAATAAATATGACATAAAATAATGATAATATAAATAGGGAAAAAATAAAAGAGGAAGTAGGTGACAATGATAGAATGGACAAAAAGAGGAAATGTAGTCAAAGATGGGATACCTAGTCTTAAACCCAAGCACTATGATACACTTAAGTAAATGTAAACAAGTAACATACATATAGCCCATATACAAAATCTAGTGCTGTTCACATGGATAAAAAATATTATGAAAATGTCTTGAAGAGACTTTTAGTTTTCATAGGTATATGAATCCTTCCAAAGAAGCTTCAGTGATAATTTTCTTCATTAATTCATTGTAAGACTATTATCATGATATTCCTATAAAAGGGTTACCATAAATTACATATATGGAAACAGCTATGGTTATTAATTGTTATTCTAAATAGCATGCTCATTTGTGCCCTGCAAGCATTATTCTTTTTAATATCCACAATAATCCTGTGACGTTGGTGCTATCTTTTTTATTAATAAATGAGAAAATATGAATGCATTTTCTTTTGAGTAATTCTGGAGTATCTATGGGGTATATTGTATGCACACGAGGAAGTACAGGCTGATGAAGAGTATGTATTGGTGACTGCCCAAGACCACATCTCTCTCTCAGGCAGAGGCAGTAAACAAATGACAGAATGTTCTAGAGAAGGTCTACAAAATGGGAGAGTGTGTCTAAATATATAGCATTGAAGCATTTCTCAATATGATATCTAAAAGCAGACTTTAATTGTGAGAAGAGGCCAGTTTTAAGAACATAATGGAAATAATAAGCAAAGTCTAATATATTAAAAAACATAAAAAAAATAAGAGAAAATGAGTAACATCAGGAATAGTTGGTAGAATGAAGAGTATAGCTTAGCATGAAATATTGTGGATAAGGGGCAGTCAGAAGGGTTATATATTTTTGTTTTATTTCTTTCAAAACAGAGAAGACATAAAGTAGACTATATCATTATTCATATTGTAATAGAAAATATTTAAATCCAAGTTGCTGGATAAACTTCTGGAAACCAGTTAGATTTGAATTTCTAATAATTGGTGAGCATTCTTTTAGTTTAGCACTATTAGGGAAACAACTATCATTTATATAGAAATTAGCTTTAACCACATAGCCTAAAATTTTATTTGCTAACTTTAGCTACATTGCATTTTAAGTAAAGAAATAAGATTAGAATTATCATATCTATAATCATAAAGCTTTCTAAGATCACCAAACCAATATATGCCCCTCCAGTGTTTGATCGCAGCACCTTCAACTTTATAGGATGATAAACACATTACCCTCCTTGCTTAGTCATAGCCTGCTCTATATTTTCTGTGATAGAGATGATATTGTCTTGTAAGAATACATTCTTTAAAAAGTAAGCAAAAGTGCAATGAATTTTTGACTTTTAAATGTTGTGCTTTTCAGGAAAATATTTAAATATATATATAGAAGTTATAATAGACTTCCAAATTGAAAACAAGCAGCTTCAGAAATTTATGCTTCCAAATATTAGGGTAAAGATGCAACAAGTATGAAAGAGCACAAATTGAACAATCTACAGTGGTGAGTATCCTTCTCCAATACTCTTTTGAAGATGCCAGCATACTGAACTACCTGGGACTTGAGTACATGGTTGCAGGTAAATGTCGAAACATACAATACATGAAGCAAATCAAGCAAAAATGACACCTGGGAAAATGGAATTGTGTATCATTCTGCAAAGGGCTTCTTTCTCAATCTTTCTTGAGTGTTCTGAAAGAATACCATACACTAGCTACCTCTGAATCAACAGAAGCATAGTTCCCACTGCTCAGGATACTAAACAGTCAAAAACAAGGAAACAATATAGTCACTGAGGATAGGATTATTTTCCATTGGTTGTTATTTTTTCCTTAAGTCCTTTTATAAAATCATGAATTTCAGTGATAAAGCTTTTGCCAAAA
This sequence comes from Sigmodon hispidus, assembly GCA_004025045.1. Lineage (NCBI taxonomy): Eukaryota > Metazoa > Chordata > Mammalia > Rodentia > Cricetidae > Sigmodon > Sigmodon hispidus. The sequence goes on from PVIH01008203.1 coordinate 33,513, forward strand.
GACCCCACACCTTCATAGTTCCCTTTTTCAGTCTTCTCACAATGGTTATTAGGTATGAACATGAATCTGAGAGCAGAAATTAGGCATTCAGACTCTTAACACCTACTTTTATATACACTCCAAAAACTTCAGTAACTCTCAGAATGTACTAGTGGTTAAACTATGTCATATATTACAAATATAGAAATACAGATGACCTTTCAATATGTGACATCATCCTCATTCTCATTGTAAAAGAGTTGTAAATTAAAAAGGTTTTGTTTGCTTGTTTATTTATTTTAGAAATTGATACAGCCATACTGACAAATATGGAAATACTTTATTAAATCAGTATTACACATGTAGAAAACATTTATATATAGATGTTTGGCTGGAGGGTCTATGCCTACATCCTCTAATGATGATGCTCTTTGATAGAAATTATTTAAGCCAATAATTAATCACACTGATTCTACTAGAACCCATGAGACAATTATTTCAAAATATATTAATTAAATGTTTTTATCAGAAAATGAAAAAGATCCTCTATCTAAAACCAATTTCATAAATAGTATACATTTACAGAAGAAAACAACATACTTATATGAAGGGTATGAAAGTCCTATAGTTACAGACAGGGAATTATCTGTCATAGATTACTTGAAAGCAAAGTATGATGCTAGACAACCCACATGAATTATTATTTAGCATTAGAATAATAAAAATTTATGTGATCCAATGCCTGTGCTTTAAATGCATGCATATGTGTGAATATTTACATATGCCAATACAAAAGATCAAACACCTGGCAGGTATGTAGAGTAACTGATGGTGCTAGCTGTCTGAGACAGGTAACAGATTCAATGATGGTGAAATTTAGATGTAGATTGTCATTATCTTCACTTTTATCCTGTTTTAATTTGGAACAATGTGTCAGTATTCTTAATTCAAGTGAATGTGAAATTTTAAATAATACTTTAGAAATGAGCCTCAGTAAAATATCATCACCAGTTATTCCACATCATGCCCCAGTTTTAGTCTGTGCACTTATGTAATTAAAACAACAACAACAAAACCTTTGAAGATTCTGCCATTTTTATCATACTGTATAAGTCCAGAATGGACATACGTACACACAAATACTAGAAGAATGACTATAGTACTCTAATCCTAATTGACATAACTCAAACTGGTGTGAAATTACATTGGTACAACGACATTTACAATTAGAAGGAAACATTATTGCCCTGGAATATTATTTATTCATGGAGGGAGCAGAGTTTGAACTCAGCCTTAGTACAAGCCTGCCATATAATCTGAGACAAGCCCCATTTGGGAATTTCAAATTCCCCTTTTAAAGATGGAAGTAAACATAGTTTCTTTGTAGAGTGGTCACATTACAACGTTCTAGCCAATTACTGAAAATAGGCACTGAACAAGTGGAACATTGTATTTTGCTTTATCATCAGGCTTTCTCAGTTTGTTATATGTGCTGTAGCCCCCTAGCAAAGGGCAAGCTTAGTGTTGAGATCCTGTGAGACATAGCCTGATTTAGTCTTTCTAAAGCTTTTCAAAATTGAAGATTATCAGAAAAATGTTAATACATTGTCTCTGGTCTTATGAATGCTATGAGCCACATTTACAATAATATTCAATGAAATCAATATTTTTGTCAAGACTGCTTTGAGAAAACACTCTTACCTCCATGTAAAAGCTGACAGTCTGGCTTTTTTTGTTGAATTTGCAACTACAAAAGTTTTATGTGTTGGCATTCTCCTTCCTTTCTTGTCTATACTCTGCAAATTTCCACCTCTTCAAAGAATTCCCTTCAGAACCATAGGTCAAACGTTTACAGGTGGCTGGTTTTGTTTTCTGGGTTTGCAGCCTGAATGTTATGAACTCAGGCAGAGCTCATTAAAGCTTCCTTCCTGCCTTTTTTTCTAAAAAGCTCAAAAATAACAGTACTTGAACAGCCTGTGGCTAAATATTATTGAAATCCAAAGGCCAGTAAGTGAAGAATCATTCTGTGGTCAAATCTATATTAATCTAACTTGTTATATTGTTTTTACAACATTCTCAAGAGTGTTTTTTTCCTGGTTGTGAAATATTCATTTCAATAAGCCAAACATACTCCATCGACTTAAATTAGTGTACTTATGCTAGGCCAATTTCATAATTGTTCTAGAGAAAATGATCTCTCAATAGTCCATTCTGGCCAGAATGTTGTTTATCAAACAGAGTAGCAGAATCTATTTAACTCTGAATAATATGTGATTGCAAGAACATAGACCTTCCATTAATTAACACTGACTTGATGGCAGAGGTGACATAGATTTAATATGAGTCAAAATCTCATTATATGAAACAAATTATAATGGAATCCCAGATTTGCAGGAAGCTTTCCAAATTCCATCAAAATTGTGACTATTGTTTTTTTAATATAATAAAAAATCTGATACTGATAATGAGCCTTTGAACATGATGAAGTCTAGCACAGATCCCAGGTCATGATTATAGATCTGGTGTCATCAGCTCACAAGTAGACAAACCCACTTCATTTCCTCTCATCACACCCTCCAACACAAGCTTTCAGTTCTTTAATGTCCTTCTTACTCTGTGCGTACCACATTAAATCATCTTTATGACAATTTTAAATAGTTGTTCTCTTCAAACTTTTAAACCTGCTTTCTATCAATTACTATGGTAAAAATATTAATGTAGTTATTTAAGTCTATCCCTTCCATGCTTTAAGATCTACGAAGATAGAACTGAATCAGCACTTTTATGAGCACAATCTCTCATAAGACATTAGCATGTGAACATGATGAAATTTTGAAATCAAAGCTTTTCAAATAATTTATTTAATATAATATTAGATTGTCTTCTTGAATGTCAGTCACACTGAAGTTGTAAGTCATTCTCTAGGTCCCTTCTTGTCTGAGTTCACATGGAAATTCACTGTTCAAGGTCAAAAATGCAGGCATAAAATGTATCCTTTATTATCTGGTTTTCATAGTGGCATCCTTAAATATCTTTATGGCATCTTCTTTAGTATTTTTCCACATATTTAACTCTATGATCTAATATTACATCAAGTGGAAAACCAATCTTCATTAAAAGTTTGTATGTGGAGTTTCAAGAGGAGAGATCAGACAATTTTTGTATGCTGGACTGGCACTTCAGAGCCCATTCTCCCCAGAGGAACATTTAACCCAATCATGGCATTAGGATAAGGAAATCGGACCTGCCTGGAGTGGATACTGAGCTGATCCTCCTTGGGACTTCTTGCCCTTTTGGGGGAAGGGATGGGAGGATGGGGAGGAGGGAGGCTGATGGCAGAAAAGGAGGGGTTGGGAGGGGGAAGGAAGGGAGAACAAGGGAATACATGGAAAAAATTACTTTATTTTCAAAAATAAATAAATAAATAAAAATTCATACAATGATGTCATCTTAGATTAGTAAATAATTATGCATAGATACACTATTCTGTCTGGTTATATAATTGTCCATCCACTCATTCCCTCTATCCACCTACTACCCTTTGTGGCTTTTTTTTCTTAAATGTCATCTTCTTAAACAGACTTATCTAAAGACATTTCTCCCAATCCCCATCTAAAATGTTGTGCTAGGTTTGAACATGAAAAAGTAAGGCATTTTTGAACAATTTTCCAAGTGATTTTGCCAAAAGAATCATGAAGGCTTGATAGACAGACATGTCTTATTGAAAGTGGTTATTTTTAAAATACATTACTGGCATTGGGTCTGATGTCAACTGAAGCAAAGAGTCATGATAATCAGAAGTCTATTGAACTAGACAAACCATGAGATAAGAGGGAGGAGATTTGCTTCAGAAGCCAGTCAGTATCTCTGACTGAAGAACTTTCAGTCCACCAGTTTATTGAGCATTGATATCAAGTTGCCATTAATGATTTGGAATGGATGACTTTTTATTATTTTTTATTTTTTTTAATATGAATAAAGTCACATATTTTATATGTGTATATTCTTATTCAAGGTTCCTTCCCCCTCCCACTCCCTCCAGTCACTCTCCCTTCTTCACATCTCCTCATTTCCTCCCCAGCAAGGGCAGGAGGTTGCAAGGTCCCAATATTGCTCAGTTCAACATCCACTCCTGAAAGATCCAGCTTCCTCACCCCAACACCAAGACTGAGTCATGTGTTCCTCTAGAGGGAGTGGGATCCAAGGTGCCAGTCCAAGATGTTTCAGATCTGAAGCTATTCAGTGGTTGTGGTAAGCAGCTTGGACATGCTTTGCTTTTTGCTTTTTTTGTTTAGAGTCTACTAATGAGTGAATATGTCCCTTGCTTATCTTTCAGAGTTTAAGATACCTCACTCAGGAGGATATTCCCCAAATCCATCCATTTGCTTGCAAATTTTAGGATATCATTTTCTCTTATTGCTGAATAGTACTTCATTGTGTAGATGTACCACAGTTTATTAAGCCATTCTTCAGTTGAGGGGCATCTAGGTTGTTTCCAGATTCTTGCTATTATGAATAATGCTGCTATGAACATAGTTGAGCTAATGTCTTTGGAGTGCGAATGTCAGTCTTTAGGGTATACATCCAGGAGTGGTATTGCTGGGTCCTTGGGCAGATTGATTCACAGTTTTGTGAGAAACTAACATACTGCTTTCCAGAGTGGCTGAACAAGCTTACACTCCCACCAACAATGGAGGAGTATTCCCCTTGTTCCCAACTTCCTCAGCATAGGCTGTCATCTGTGTCTTTTATCTTAGCCAGTCTGACAGGTGTAAGGTGGTATCTCAAAGTTGTTTTGATTTGCATTTCTCTGATGGCTAAAGAAGTTGAACACTTTTACAAGTGTATTTCAGCCATTCGTAATTCTTCTACTGAGAATTCCCTTTTTAGTTCTGAACCCCATTGATTGATTGGGTAATTCAAATCTTTGGGCTCTAGTTTCTTGAGTTCTTTATATATTTTAGAGATCAGTCCTCTGTCACTTGTAGGGTTGGTGAAAATCTTTTCCTATTATGTAGGCTGTTGTTTTGTCTTGTTGACAGTGTCCTTGGCTTTACAGAAGCTTCCCAGTATCAGGAGGTTCCACTTATTGACTGTTGTTCTTAGTGACTGTGCCACTCGTGTTATATTTAGGAAATGGTCTCCTGTGCCAATTCTTTGGAGGGTATTTTCCACTTACTACCATTTTTAATAATTACTACCATTAATTACCAATAAGTTCAGTGTGGCTGGGTTTATGCTGAGGTCTTTGATCCACTTGGATTTGAGTTTTGTTCAGGGAGACTGGCTTGGTTCTATTTGCATTTTTCTACACACTACCAACCAGCTACGCCAACACAATTTGTTAAAAATACTATCTTTTTTCCATTGAATATTTTGGGCCTTTTTTTCAAAGATCAGATTTTCATAGGTTTTTGGGTTAATGTCCTGATCCTCAATTCTAATCAATTGATTCACAAGTCTCTTTTTATGCCACTATCAGGCTGTTTTAAAATCTGTATCTTTATAGTATAACTTGAAGTCAGGGATGGTGATGCCTCCTGAGTTTCTTTTGTTGAGCAGAATTGTTTTGGCAATCCTGACTTTCCTGTTATTCCAAATGAAGTTGAGTATTGTTCTTTCCAGGTCCATAAAATACTGGGTTGGGATTTTCATGGGAGGTGCATTGAATCTGTAGATGGCTTTTGGTAGAATTACCATTTTTACTATGTTGATCCTATCTATCTAGGAACATGGGAGATCTTTCCATTTTCTGATATCCTCTTCATTAAAAGCCTCTCAAGTGAAAAAAGCCCTGGTCCAGATGGTTTCAGTACAGAATTCTACCAGACATTCAAAGAATAATTACTACCATTACTCCTCAAACTATTTCACACAGTAGAAACTGAAGGCATATTGCCAAATTCCTTTTATGAGGCCACAATTATCCTAATGCCCAAGCCACTCAAAGACATAACAAAAAAGGAGAATTACAGACGAATTTCCCTTGTGAATATTGACACTAAAATTATCAACAAAATTTTTGCAAACCATATACAACAATATTTAAAAAGTATCATCCACTATGATCAAGTAGGCTTCATACCTGAAATGCAGGCCTGGTTTAACATACGAAACACTGTAAATGTTATCCATCATATAAACAAACTAAAGGAACAAAACCACATGATCATATCCTTAGATGCTGGAAAAGCCTTTGACAAAATCCAACTTCTTTATAATAAAAGCCATGGAGTGATCAGGAATACAGGGAAATATCTCAATATAATAAAGGCAATTTACAAGAAGCCAACAACCAACATCATGCTTAATGGAGGAAAAACTCAAAGCAATCCCACTAAAATCAGGAACTACACAAGGATGTCCATTCTCCCCTTATCTATTCAATATAGTTCTCGAAGTTTTAGCAAAAGCAATAAGAAAATGAAAGGAGATTAACGGGATACAAATTGGAAAAGAAGAAATGAAGCTATCTCTATTTGCAGATGATATGATTGTATACATAAGTGGCCCACAAAATACTACCAGGGAACTTCTACAGCTGATAAACATCTTCAACAATGTAGCTCGACACAAGATTAACTCAAAGAAATCAGTAGCCCTTCTATATACTAAAGATAAAAGGGCTGAGAAAGAAATAAGGGAAACATCACCTTTTATAATAGCTGCAAATAACATTATATACCTTGGAGTAACTATAACCAAAGAAGTAACAGATCTATTTGACAAAAATTTTAAATCACTGAAGGATGACTTTTTTTAAACTGAAAATACTCTTCTCCCGTACAATATCCTCATCACAGATTCTTTACCCTCTGTTTCTCCCAGCTCCTTCCTCACCACTCTCTGATATTTCATGCTGATATTATTATATATACAATATATCACCATATGTGGGCTGTGCTTTCCTGGTGCCCTCCATCCCTTCTCACCCTTACAGTGTTTTCTCCCCTTCTTCTGAAGAGTTTCACAATCTCCAGAATGAGGAAATTATTGGAGACTTCTAATTTAGATTCTTTCTCTTTGCATAGTGTTCGACAGTAGATATGTGTACTAGCTGCCATCTACTGCTAGAGCAAGTCTGTTTGATGAGGATTGGACAAGGCACTGATCTATATGTATAGCAGAATATCACTAGGGATCGTTTCATTGATTTTTTTCCAGTACATTTGATTAGACCCTATGTCTCTGGGAAATCCAATCTCGAGTTTCTGACCATTTGGTCAGTGTAGGAAATAGTCTCCATTGCATGGCTTGGGCCTCAAGATAAACCATTTTTTGGCCATTCCAACAAGTTCTAAGCCACTATTGCAGGAAGAAAGACAAGTTCTAGGTCTACAGTTTTGTGGCTGGGTTGATGTTGAGATTTCTATTTCCATAGCCAATGAAGTACCTTCTCTCACCAAAGAGACTGGAACATAGGCATGAAGGATCTCTAAAAGTGCCAGTTTGACATCTCTATGTTCCACTTGCTGTGTAGATGTTCTCCTCAGTAATGTGGCCTTGTTATCAGTTTTAAGAATGTGACCTTATGTCCTAGCACAAACCTGGATTGTTTAGTGATCTCTAGGACATCTCCTTGTCCAACAAGTCAACTGAATGCAACCCAATCCCACCACTAGTAACTTTGAACACACCCAGCCTCATTTGAATGGGTGTTTTATAGACATATTCTGCCGAAAATAAAACACCGTTAGGTCTATTAGCTTTAAATCTCAAGATATTTTTATAATATCAAGAAAGTAGAAAATGTTTGTTCTGCAATATGGCTAGAGAATCATGAATGAGTTTGATGAGGATTTAAGTTAACTGCTATAAAGACTGATTTACTAACACTGAAATGGTACAAGATAGTTCTATGTACTGAGATTACACAAAATTTTAAAGAAATAAGACATGGTGATAAAAATCACATAGGCAAAAAGCTGTTCTTTAGTATTGGAATCTTGGGAAATAATTTTTTAAAAGATTATAACTGATAATGTGTCTACAGTTAAGTTTAGATATTTTTAAGTGACATATTCATACATATAATTTAATATTTTCCTTTTAGACATTTCTGTTCATGCAAAATGTTTTTAAATCAAAATAGATGCTATAACATTAACTACACAAAAGTATAACATTGTTATTATATTACAATTCATATTGCCAAATAAATCAATGATAAAGAAATATGTACAAAATAGAGTAAACATTGTAATAATATACTAAAATGAGAAGACTTGGAACCCATTGTAATGATCATAGTTGTTAAGAAGTACAGTGTTTCTACACCATCCAACCATCCTTATGCCTAGAAAAGCACAATTTCTATCCCCCCCATCAATCACTGTTCTATTATTGTGATATTCCTTCCATCTCCCCCCTTCCTTCCTTCTTTGTTTCTTTCCACTCACCCATTGCAGCTGGACTATGTGAGGACATATTTCTAATCTTCTTACTTAATATTGGCTGTTTATGTCGTTAATAACATAGCCCAGGGAGCTTTCATGATTTATTTTTATTAGTTAACATTATTATTATAAATTTTACATTATAAATATAGGTATAATGTCTTTTTCAGTTATATCTCTTACTAGGAACATCATTACTTTGTGTAACTTATACCAGTTATACATTGTGTGCGTGTATATGTGTGTATAGTAAAATGTACACCAAAGACTGTCCATAGTTGTATATAATATAAAAGAAACTGTTATAGATTATTCCTAATTAATGCTCTAGTTGACTCTTCCACTCTAGTGTCCCTAAACAATCTTATTTCAGTCCATAACCACTAATGTTTTAGGGATTGGTTAACTGTAACCACTTGTTCTTAAGGAATTATCATGTTATTTGACTTTAATTGGCATTACAGTTACTAGGAAAATGAAAACAAATTTTAATATGATAATGGGTATTTTATGCTATATAAAAATATCTGCTCAGTACTTCAATAGATTTTTCTGCTCAATTGTCTTTTTGTATTTTATAAAATTTTATTTTAATACTTTCAATAGATCCTATATGTATACTGAAATCATTAAAATATGTTCAAATATATGATCTTTGTAAATTGTGTGGCAATGGCCTTTTCAGCCAGCCTTTAATACCCTGACAACATCATAAAATACTAATTCCAAAAGAATATCTTCTGGAAACTTAATTGTATCATCTTCGAAGTTTATTTCTGTTACAGAATTTTATCTGAGATAGATATCCAATGGATACAATTCTGGTCACTGAAGTTATTTTCCTCAGTGTTACACACAAATTTTTTGGTCAGGAATCAATAATCCATATATGTGTAGCTTGTTTCTCAACTTTCTATAATATCTGAAAGACAAATTTGTCTGTCCAGTGCCATTACTGAACAATTTATAACTGAAGCTTCATACTAGACTACTCTTTTGAAAATGTAAGTCATCTATTAGGAGTATTTTTGAAACATATATGGCTTATACTTGGTCCCTCAAATTTTTCTAAAAATTTAGAATTATACTAGAATATTCTAATGTTATATAAAAATATTGGGTATAAAATGTACACACACAAACATATATATGTATATATTCTTTAATAAACTTAAAAGAACTGAAATTATACATCAACTGAAAAAAATACAACATTATATTTTCATATAGTTTCTTTCAATAATGAATAATTTATACCAGACAGTTTAATTATGAGTATCTCAAATCTGTCAGATTAATGATGATGTTGATATTTTTTATGGTAATCTAATGTATTTTGTTTATGTTTTGTTTGAGGAGATTTACAAATTCATGTGTGTTTATAGAAAGTATTAGAGTTTTTTGAATTCTTTCACTAAGGACAACATGCAAAATTAGTGTACAAAAACAAAATCAGGATGTTTGCATGAGAACACAGAACGAAGTACAGTTTCTATAAAGGTAATTTCTAATCATTAATGGTATCAAAACTGCATTTTTTCAAATAAAATGTAGGCTGAAGATTTGACAGTTTATTCACTTAAATATTTTAAAATATTTATGGTCTTCAACATCTCATTAGTGGACTCTAAACAAACAAACAAACCAAAAATGCCCAAGCTGCAAACCACAACCACTGAACAGCTTGGGATTAGAAACACCTTGGACTGACTCCTTGGATCCCACTCGCCCCTAGAGGAACACCTGACTCAGTCTTGAGGTTGGGGGGAGAAAACTGGATTTGCCAGGAGTGCAGGCTGAATTAAGCAATATTGGGACCTTGGGACCTTGGGACCTTGGCACCTTGGGACCTTGGGACTGCCTGCCCATGGGGGGGGGGATGGGGAGATGTGGAGAAGAGAGAATGACCTGATGTGGTGGGAGGAGGAAGGGACCTTGAATAAGGATATACAAGAATAGAAAATGTGGCTTCTTTATTCATAATAATAAAAAAGGAAATAATGAGAGTTAATCTTGAATACAGGGTGGGGCCAATTATTGGTTAAAAAAAGAAATAAAATTCAAATTTATTAATGAAAAAATAAAAACATAAAATTTGTGAAAGGGCAAATGTAATTTCTCTTTTTAAGTCTTAATGCATTTTGATTACTTTTTTATTTAACAGTGTGTGACTATAAAAAGAAATGGAAGAACTCTGTTTCTGAACCTAAGAAATTAAAAATAAAGTATGTCAATACTTGATATAATATTATTAAGAATGCTGAGCTGATCAAACTTTGGACTTCTTGGCCTTTTGGGGGAAGGACTGGGGAGGAAGGAGGTAAAGGGAGACAGGGACAGATTGGGAGGGTGAAAGGAAGGGGAACAAGGCGATACATGGATACAAAACACTTTATTTATAAATAAAACAAAATTAAGAATAATAATGTTTTCTGTGTTTTGGGATGTTCTATATGAATTAAAAAATATTCTCTATTGTTATGTAAATATTCTGTATATGAGGTTCACGTTCTATTTAAATATTAGTTTTTCCTATACACTTAAATTTTGTGATTTTTCTTCTCATAAAAGCAACTTAGCTATTATCTACTGTAAGAACAAACATGCATATTGGTGTGAGCATCCTTTGCTGGGATTATTTATTTTTTGAAATTTACTGATTTCTATTTAGAGTACTTTAAAAATAACTATTCAACTACAGTTCAACTTCTTGCAATTTTTTCAAGTTTCACAGCTGGGTGTATACTACTGAGAATCTTACTTCATAAGCTTTCTTAAAAAGATAAGTGTATTTCTTGGTTTTGGTACACTGTTTTCATATTTGAGAAACTTCTTTCATGGAAGTTTGGTCCAGACTTGGTCCGAATTTTCTTTCCATAACCTCTGACATTCTCCAGATGTTCTGCAACTTCTGTTTCCATTTTCTATGAGTTTTTTAGACTTTGGTATTTTCTTTAATGATGCTCACTCTTCAGTCTGTTTACCCTTACAGTTCTGTTCAGCAACAAATGTTAGCAAGTGTTAAAACTCTGAGAAGGGATTGAGGGGTATCCTGAGTGGAAAGAAAGTCAAACTACATAGACAGCTATGTTGGCTGGGGATGCTATGGGACAGTGCATCTCTGTGGGGCAGGGGGATATCCTGACTATTCAGGAAGTCAGAACATACCTGGAGCTGTGAAGATAGCTCTGACAGCTGGAGCTGCAATGGGACAGCTAAGATCTGGATAGTAAGATACCCTGACTGTTCAGGAAGTCAGGCCATACATGGAGCTGTGAAGACAGCTGTGGCAGCTGAAGCTTCATTCCACTCCTGCTTTAAGGGCTTCCCAGCAGAGCTCTGCTTTTTCTTTTCTCTGGCTCAAGATTGTACATCTTTTTTTTTTTTTTTTTCACTCTCCTAAAGTGGAAACTCCTGCAGAAATGTAAGAAAAGTTGTTACTTTTTCTGCTGTACCTAGCTTAGAACCCCTAAGGAAAAGTCTCTGCTAAGGGACAAATAGATTTATTTGGGAATGGGGAGTCTAAGAAATGGCTACCTTTATGAAGGTAGAAAAGAATAATCAAAAACTGAACAGGCAGAGGGGTTCTTATAGGGCTTCTTAGGGGTGGATGCTCAGGGATTGGTTAGTTATTTCTGCTCAGGAGATGGCTCTGGTTTCAGGGAGAAACTATGCTCCTTTGACTGGCTGCTTTTAGTTTTTGAACACTAATTTTAAGGTTCAGAACATATTCTTTTACAGTCTCTGAATCTAGGGACAAAATGTATTCCTATGGTGCTGGTTTCAAAGTCAGGACATGTTTCTTTGGTTCTGATTAAAGGAGAAAGTGTTTCTTTCACTGACCCTTTTTAGCCTTTTTCTGCCATCTGGAAATAAAAGAGTTGGAACATGTTCCATATGTATTTTATATGTGTCTGGTTTTCTTCATGCTGTAGGCTTGGCGTATCATGTCTTAATTAGTGTTAAATTTAAAATATTTTTCTAATTTATATAGTTGTTTTAGTTTAATTCATATTTCCTTAAAACTACATTGTTTCTTTTCCTAAAATCTGTGAATTTTTCTCTATTTTTAAATTTAAAAAAGGGTTTTTTTTCAGTGTATTTCTAAGATTCAATATAATAATTTCTGGTTAAAGAATGTACACTGTAGGACTGCAACTTTGAAATACAGTGAAAATTAGTTTATTACCACATACAATATTTTAAAAATCACAATGCACCAGAGATTTGTATGTATTTTATTGTTATGGCATGCAATGTTCTGCATGTCAATTACATCACATGATCAAACTATGAAACACAATGTATGTTTTAGAAATTTTAAATAGGTTTTCTATCATCTAGTGAGATGTTTTAGTACTTCCTATGCAATTGTGGAATTTTTCTTTCTCACTTTCTTTCTCATTGTTAATGTTATTAATTTTGTTTAATTTATATTATGTTCTGTTTTCAGACATGAAGAAATTTAGAATCATCACTTTTTATCCAGGGAATATTTTGATAAACTAAATATCTCACCTTGAATACTCAATTTATTCTTTGCTTTATGTTCTACGTCTTCCATTCAAGTACCGTGACACCTGATATCTTTTTGGTTAATTTTTACAAGGACATATTTTTTCCATCTTAATATTTCCAACATATGCTGCTATATTTTATGTTCACTTTTTATAAATAGAGCATACGTATATCTTATTTTAAATCTTATTTTGTAGCCTATGTATTTCAATCTAATTAGTAAATACATTTATGTTTGATGTAATTATTGCTATAATTGAATTATGTTTTACTGATCTCCCATCTGTTTTATGCTTATTTATATCCTCTGTCTTAACTTATTTTTTGTTCAGTATTTCATTTGATATGATCTAATATGGTGCATATGTTATCCTATTCAGTTATCAAATATTCTAGAGATTATCCATATATATTGCCAACTTAACTAAAATCAATTACAAAGAAATACTTTTTGATAAAATGTTTTCAGATTAATATATTTTATTTTATATGTTAGTATTTTGCATAAATTTATATCTGTGTACCATGTACATGCTTAGAGACCACAGAGGCCAGATGATGGTGTTGTAACTCCTAAAACTTCAGTTACAGATGATTGTCAGCTGTCATATGGGCCCTGGTAATCAAACCTGGGCACACTGAAAGAACAAACATTGCTAGTGACTCCTGAACAACCTCTCCAGACCCTGAAATAAGTACCTTTAATACCACAGCACTAGAAACATAAAATAAGTTTTACCTTTATCTTCCTTTTGTGTACTTCTGCATTGCTTATTACTTTTGTTTTTATAATTAACAATAAATACTGGTCGCTTTGTGTTAAATGGTCAACATCTTTGATCTTACAGTTGCCTACTTCATTTTCCTTGCACTCTTTTTTTCTGGACAGAACATCACAATGTTGTAGAATGTTTTCCCTGGGCCCATTTGGGCCTGGAGGTTTGGACCCTGGTCTATGGCAGAGGTTTAGAACCTGGTCTGCAGCGGCTTTTGTCCCCCAAAGAAATGAATCAGACACTTATATACTTTATACTGTTTGGCTCATGTCTCAAGCACATTACTAGCTAGCTCTTTTATGTTAAATCAACCCATTTCTATTAATCTTCCCGCACGTGGTTCAGCCCATGGCTCAGCCCGTACCTCTACATATTTCTCCTTCCGGGGTAGGATGGCTACTGACTTAACTCCACCCTTCTCCTACCTGCCTGCCCTCTGATTCTCTACCCACTTCTATGGTGCTGTACATAGGCCAAAACAGTCCTTTATTTACAGCATACAGAGAACATTTCCACCACATCACAATGCTTCCTTCTGCTGTGTAATGCTCTGGGTGAGAAACTTTCTCAAACAACTTTATGGTAATATATATGTCTTCCTTTGATTCTAATAACAATATTCACATTATAAAAGTCTAGCACAGTATTCCTTTTTATCTTTTTATTCTTAACTTTTAGAATTATTGCTTGTTCTGCCTTGTTTAGTTTGAAAAGCTAATTGTGGGCCTTACTGGATTAACACATTTTCTCTAGCTGCTATATGTTTTTGGTTTTCATCAGTTTAAGTAGCATATTCATAGACCAGTTCTATGCTTTTTTTCTCTTGATTGGCATTTTATTAGCTTCTACTGTGTATGGACCCACATCTCCAATCAGTTTATAAGTATTACTAATTATATTTTATAATTATACTTCTAACTCCCATCAGTATCTCTTTTTGGTCCTTTTATTTTCTCTTCAATTATTTAGATTTCACAGGTAGACATAACTAACTAGTTTCTACATGATTGCGTTATTCATTCTATTTGCATTATTTTCATGTTTCTATAGCTTTAATAAATTTAGTCATAGTTTGATGTGTAACTTCAAAATTTTCAATTATACACTTGTACTTTCCTTTTTATTTTTACTTTTTTATTATGAAAAAAAATCATATATTTTTGTCCATGTATACCCTTGTTCAGGCTCCCTTCCCCCTCCTACCCCTCCCAGTCACTCATTCCTCTCTCTATCAGTTTATCTCCTCCCTAGCAAGTGCAGGAGGTCCCAAGGTCCCAAGGTGACTTAGTTCAACATCCACTCCAGGCAGATCTGCTTTTTTTTTTATCACAACATCAAGACTGGGTCAGGTGTTTCTCTAAAGGGAATGAGCTCCAAGGTGCCAGTCCAAGGTATTTCAGATCAGGAGCTATTCAGTAGTTGTGGTTTGCAGCTTGGACATGCTTAGCTTTCTTTGTTCAAAGTCCTCTGATGAGTGAGTACATCCTCTGCTTATCTTTCTGGTTTCGTGATACCTCGCTCAGGAGGATATTCTCCAAATCCATCCATTTGCCTGAAAATTTTAGGATATCATTTTTTCTTACTGCTGAGTATTACTCCATTGTATAGATGTACCACAGTTTGTTAATCCATTCTTCAGTTTACGGGCATCTAGGTTGTTTCTAAGTTCTTGCTATTACTAATAATGTTGCCATGAACCTAGTTGAACTAATGCCTTTGGAGTGCAAATGTGCGTCTTTAGGGTATGTGGTCAGTAGTGGTATTGCTGGATCCTTGGCGAGATTGATTCATAGTTTTCTGAGAAACTGCCATATTGCATTCCAGAGTGCCTGAATAAGCTGACACTCCCACCAACAGTGGAGGAGTGTTCTCCTTGTTCCCAACATATCCAGCATAGGCTGTCATCTGTGTCTTTTATCTTAGTCAATCTGACATGTGTAAGGCGGTATCTCAAAGTTGTTTTGATTTGCATTTCTCCTATGACTAAAGAAGTTGAACACTTTTACAAGTGTATTTCAGCCATTCATAATTCTTCTATTGAGAATTCCCTTTTTAGTTCTGAAACCCATTTTTTGACTGGGTTATTCAATCAAACTACTTTTGGACTCTAGTTTCTTGAGTTCTGTATATATGTTAGAGATCAGTCCTCTGTCACTTGTAGGAGGGTGAAAATCCTTTCCAAATCTGTAGGCTGTTCTATTGACTGTATCCTTGGCTTTACAGAAGCTTCTCAGTTTCAGCAGGTCCCACTTACTGATTGTTGTTCTTAGTGTCTGAGCCACTGGTGTTATATTTAGGAAGTGGTAAACTGTGCCAATGTGTTGGAGGGTATTTTCCACTTTATTTTCTGTCAAGTTCAGAGTGGCTGGGTTTATGTTAAATCTTTGATCCACTTGGATTTGAGCTTTGTGCAGGGCGCTAGGCTTGGATCTATTTGCATTTTTCTATACAATGCCATCCAGGTATGCCAACACAATTTGTTAAGGATACTATCTTTTTTCCACTGAGTATTTTGGGCCTCTTTATCAAAGATCAGGTGTTTGTAGGTTTTTGAGTTTAGTCGGGGTCTTCAATTCAATTCCATTAATCCACAAGTTTGTTTTATGCCAGTACCGGGTTGTTTTTATTACTGTAGCTCTATAATATAACTTGAAGTCAAGTCAGGGATGGTGATACCTCCTGAGGTTCTTTTGTTGAGCAAATTTGTTTTGACCAATCCTGGTTTTCCTTTTATTCCAAATGAAATTGAGTATTGTTCTTTCAAGGTCTGTACAAACTTGTGTTGGGATTTTGATGGGAAGTGCTTTGAATCTGTAGATTGCTTTTGATAAGATTGCCATTTTTAATATGTTGATCTTATCTATCTAGGAACATGGGAGATCTTTCCATTTTCTGATATTCTTCAAATTCTTTCTTCAATGATTTAAAGTTTTTGTCAAATAGATATGTTACTTCTTTGGTTATAGTCACTATTTGTAGCTATTATAAAGGGTGATGTTTTCCTTATTTCTTTTTCAGCCCTTTTATTTTTAGTGTATAGGAGGGCTACTGATGTCTTTGAGTTAATCTTGTATCCTGCTACATTGTTGAAGGTGTTTATCAGCTTTGGAAGTTCCCTGGTAGAATTTTCTGGGTCACTTATGTATACAATCATATCATCTACAAATAGAGTTTCACTTCTTCTTTTCCAATTTGTATCCCCTAAATCTCCTTTTCTTCTCTTATTGCTTTAGCTAAAACTCGAGAACTATATTGAATAGATAAGGGGAGAGAAGACATCCTTGTCTAGATCCTGATTTTAGTGGAATTACTTTGAAGTTTTCTACATTAAATTTGATGTTGGCTGCAGGCTTCTTGTAAATCACCTTTATTATATTTAGATATTTTCCCTGTGTTCTTGATCCCTCCAGGACTTTTATTATAAAGGAGTGTTGAATTTTGTCAAAGGATTTTTCCATATCTAAGTATATGATCATGTGGTTTTTTTTTCCTTCACTTTGTTTACTTCATGGATGATATTTACGGCTTTTTGTATGTTGAACCATCACTGCATTTCTGGTATGAAGCCTACTTGGACATGATTGATGATATTTTTTATATTTTGTTGTGTACAGTTTGCCAGAATTTTGTTTAGAATTTTTGCATCAATATTCTGAGGGAAATTAGTCTGTAATTCTCCTTCTTTGTTGTGTCTTTGAGTGGCTTGGGTATTAGGATAATTGTGTTCTCATAAAAAGAGTTTGGCAATATTCCTTCAGTTTCTACTGTGTGAAACAGTTTGAGGAGTATTGGTAATAGCTCGTCTTTGAATGTCTGGTAGAATTCTGCACTGAAGCCATCTGGATCTCAGCTTTCTTTACTTGGGAGGCTTTTAATGACAGTTTCAATTTCCTTAAGGGTTACAGGTCTGTTTAGGTATTTAATCTGATTTTGATTTAATTTTAGTAAATGGTACCTGTCCAGAAAGCTGTCCATTTCTTCTAGGTTTTCCATTTTTGTAAAGTATAGATTTTTTGTGTGTTTTTATTATTATGAATAAAGTCACATTTTCTATCCATGTATGTCCTTGTTCAAGGTCCCTTCTCCCTCACACTCCCTCCAGTTACACTCTCTTCTCCACATCTTCCCATCTCCTCCACAGCAATTCAGGAGATCCCAAGGTCCCAATGTCCCAATATGACTTAGTTCAGCATCCACTCTTCTTGGAAGATCCAGTTTCTTCCCCCCAACATCAAGACTGAGTCAGGTGTTCCTCTAGAGGGAGTGGGATCCAAGATGTATTAGATCCCAAGCTGTTCAATGGATGTGGTTTGCAGCTTGAACATGCTTTGCTTTTTGGTTTTTTTGTTTAGAGTCCACTAATGCGTGAGTACATCCCCTGCTTATCTTTCTGAGTTTATGAGACTTCACTCAGGAGTTTATTCTCCAAATCCATCCATTTGCCTGCAAATTTTAGGATATCATTTTTTTCTTACTGCTGAGTAGTACTCCATTGTGTAGATGTATCACAGTTTGTTGATCCACTACTACTGAAATTCTTTTATTCATTTGTCTTTTCCTTGTGTCATATATTTATAATAAACATTTTAATGTCAATTTGATAAAAATTTTATATTTAGATTAGTTGCATATCTTCCAATTATACTTCATAAAATAAAACTGTTAATCAATGATGGGACTATTGAACTGAACAAACAATTCACAAAAACAAAAGTAAATGACCAATAAATATTTTTTAACTGTTCATCACCTTCAACCATCAGAGGGATGAAAATTAAAACTAGGTTGAAATCCTGTAGTATTACAGTCAAAAAGACTATCAAGTAAACAAATACCAGCAAATAGGGGGAAGAATTTTTAAAAAAAGGAATACCTAACACCCTGCTAGTTGAATTGTAAACTGACACATGATTTATGGAACTCACTAGGGACATTTCTCTAAAAGCAACTAAAAGGATCTATACTGTGATGCGATTTTCTTTGTTATATACTACACATTCACATACACACACACATAAAGACACTCATACACACATAGACACACACACAATTTTAATATTTCTACATCTTACCTAAGAAAGCACATTCATGTTGTTTGAGACATCCTTTATTGCTAGGAAATGCAATAGTATAAATGATCATCAACAGCTAACTAGATAATGAAAATAATTTATGTATTATACAAAGTGGACTTAGATTTAGTCAAAAATTAAAAGAAGACCTATAATTTATAGGAAAACCAATAAAACAGATCCCTTTCATATTAGGTAAAGGATCTCTAGTACAGAAAAATAAATACCAAATATTCACTGTTATATGGGACTCTTATATTAAATATGTGTGTGTGTGTGTGTGTGTGTGTGTGTGTGTGTGTGTGTGTGTTTCTGTATGATGGGCTATAGATCATGAAACTAGAGCAGGAGGCCAAAGAATAGGAAAAGAAGTTTTAAGGTTATGGAGATGGGGTAATAGAACACATGTGGCTTTAGTAAAAGATGACCCTACTGGGGATGGAAAGATACAAGTGAAGGTGAGGAACAAAGTATAAGTGATAATAGTGAGGTAAGAGGGTCACAAAATGACACTGTGCATACTCAGTAAAAACCAAGCAAATATATATAATTAACATGCTTATTTAACAACATTGGTTATATTTTAAATCTTTTAATGTCCATCTTGTGATTTTTTTATTGTATCTATTATTGGAGAATATGTGAAAAACCCATCAAAACTGAGTGAATTTGCTCTTATAGGTATAAGTACCTACCACAAATAGATGGAGTGTGTAAGGGCTAAAAGTGGGTATAGAGCCCAGAGAACTTTGGTACATAATGCCTTAATATGCCTCTGTATGTCTTCAATGGGTCTATAACTCCTCAAACATGTGCCTTGTGATCTCTTCACTGACAAGATAGCACATCTTTGCTCCTGAAACATGTAATATGATTCAGGTTTTTTTAGAGAGCTTTGTCAAAGTCCTTAGCTTTCAACCCAATGGTGCTAAGATTTTCGCATCTTGGGGAATCTGTCATAAAATCATTTTCTAAAAAGACTTCGGTGGTTAAGAATTCTATATGCCTTTTAGCTACTTTTGAAAAAGATCCCTAACTTGCTTTGTTGCCTCAGACTACAGCAATTTTCCTTTGGATATCAGTGTCCCTGTTTTGAGTGTTTTTCTCAATTCTCCTCTGTCATGCCATCCTAACAGGCTGTCACCATTTAACTGGCTTTTTTTGTCCCTTTCAGGTCAATTGCTGTGCATAGCACAGAAAAATCTTGAGCTTTTGACTAGAATTATCAGAAGTCAATAGCAGTCGTCAGCCTTGCTAGCAGGAACTCTATCATCTGCTGACCATTTGATACATCAAAACATTGCTCTCAGTAGCATAATCTATTTCAAAATATTGTTATAAATTATTTATTTTATTAATTAATTTTGTAAGGGGGGAATGTTTTGCAGTGACCTGTTATTGACTTCTCAGAGGAGAAATCTCAGAATGATACTTTTCGCCAAAGCATATTATCTGATTACTACAAACCTCAATTGTCAACTTACTGCTTAAATTTTGTAACTCATTCTTGTCCAAATAATGTTCAATTCCTAGGAATATATAGCTACAGTTAGAACTCAGGTGGATGGAAAAGTAAGTCTATTCTCTTCCTATCCAACCTAAACTGTCGGTTGTATTATAGCCAGACAATGCATTTCATTTCACATAAAACAGAAAATTCCTGGTAGATTTTCATTGTTTTAGCCTTTGTGAGGGGCATATTAAGTTTCAGAGGAACAAAAGTCACTGAAAAGAGCCCAGTGAACAGAAGCCTGGCGACATTGCCTTTAAATGTGCAATTGTTCTCATGCCAGATTTCCCCCAAGCAGTGCCAATTGGCAGACACAGAAATCCTCACCTCCTCCCAGTGTTGAACTCAGGAATCAAAAACGGAGGTGGAGTGGGAAGTGTTGATTTTACACTAGGGAAGAAACATGGTCTAATCGTAGCTTTAGTAAACATTTAAAAGGAGGTTTTTATGAGTGTTTGCTTAAAAGGCAGACAGAAGAACAGAGCATAGGTGTAGAGGAGCATAGTGGACAGACTAGTGGGAATGTCAGAATAACCTTCCTGATTTGATAGGAGAAGGCTTGGAATAATCAAGAGTGAAATCACTCTAAAAATGGTTATATTAGCAGAGTCAAACGAGATTACAAGTGTATCCACATAGATATCTAAATGTACATAAATGTCTACTTACTGTGTTTGGTAAATATGATTATGATGTGGAGATAAATATGTACATTAGTGTTATATGTTTTAAGCTATTAAAAAATTTGTATTTAAAATTATTTTGTTATAGCTTTTCTTTGCTAGAAATACAGAATTTCATTCTTAATCCCCCAGCAGTGACATCTATGCCCAAAAGTATAGTTGTTTTACTAAAAATATGTTTGGCACTTACTTTGGTAAAAGTAGACACTTTTGATGACTTTGATGGATGTAATTATTAATGAGTCAAACTTTTGCCTCAGATAAACAAAAAGGAATAGGAGAAGAGTCAGGATGTAATGAAATCATAGGCTGTAACTTCAATAAAAGGACCTGATGAAATGTAGCGACAAGAAAGGAGTTTTGAAAACAGTTGAGAGAAGTATTTAATATGGCATAAAGGCAGGAAGTCTATGTGAAAGTTCCATATTAAAAATTAATACTTATACATTTCTTGTTGCCCATTTATAGTGAATAAACATTCACTATAAATGTGTTTAAAAATATAAGTCTTCTCTACAGGACATTATTTGCTTACTCTCAAATTAGAATAATAATGAAAATACCACGGACAAAGTTTATAACATTTATAAAATTTGACTTTGTTATTTTTGAACACTTTTACACTACCAAATTTAAGTAAACCTGATATCCTTAGAAAATTGTTATAGTCTTTATACTTTGATTTTGATCCTAGCCATTTATAGCTGAGCCATCTCTCCAGCCCACGAAATAGCCATGTCTTAGCAGATTGATGAGTCAAAAAATTGCCAATATATGGTTTTTAGTCAAAAATTATGTGTGTGTGTGCATGTGTGTTTGATGCTTATCATTACACAATTCTTTGTTTTGTTATATTAATTCATGGGTATGCTGTTGAAAGATCTATTAAAATGAATTCTACTTTTTATGCTAAAAAAATAAAATCTTTGTCCTTCCTTACATTTGATTTAATTCTATTATTTCAAATGGTTTGTTAACTATAGATCTTTGGTAGATATCCTGTGACTTGTACCATACAGCCCTATGTCTATCCTTTTACTATGAATGATGTTCATTCCAAATATTTTTTTTAAACTCAAAAGTTATGTCATTTACTAATTATGGCTAATTATGGCTTATCATACCTGTTAAGGGGCCTCAATAGCTTAAAATTAAAATAATACAAAATATACCCAAACCATTATTTTGCTCACCAGTTCTCCCCATTCCTTGTACTGCTTTTTTTTCTTCTTTATTTATTTTGTATTTATCAAAAAAAAGTAAAATTATTTCACACAGTAGAAACTGAAGGAATATTGCCAAATTCCTTTTATGAGGCCACAATCACCCTAATACCCAAGCCACTCAAAGACACAACAAAGAAGGAGAATTACAGACCAATTTCGCTCATGAATATTGATGCAAAAATTCTCAACAAAATTTTGGCAAACTGTATACAACAATGTATAAAAGATATCATCCACCACAACCAAATAAGCTTCATCCCAGAAATGCAGGGCTGGTTTAATATATGAAAAACTGTAAATGTTATCCATCATATAAACAAGCTAAAGGAACAAAACCACATGATCATATCCTTAGATGCAGAAAAAGCCTTTGACAAAATCCAACACTCCTTTATGATTAAAGCCCTGGAGAGATCAGGAATACAGGGAGAATACTTAAATAAAGGTGATTTACAAGAAGCCAACAGCCAGTATCAAACTTAATGGAGAAAAACTCAAAGCAATCCCACTAAACTCAGGAACTAGACAAGGATGTCCTCTCTCCAAATATTTTAAATATATGAAGATTTATTTTTATTTTTTAATTGGACATTCAGTCAATATATTCTGATCAGAGTTTTTCTTCCTCCACCTCCCTAAGATTCTCTTTACCTTCCCCTGCCCAATCAAACTCTATGACTTCTCTCAAGAAAAATAAAAAACAAAAAACATGCATAAAAGAATAAATTAGTGATAAATTAGAGCAATAAATTGCACACACAAACACTTAGAAAAAAACACAAGCTCTATAAAAACACAAAATAGGAAGTCATAATATACAAGCAGAAAAACAATAATATAATTTCTTAAACAAATCATTATGAGACAAACAACAACAGCAAATCTCCAAAAAGACCATTGAGATAATTTTGCATTGGCCATCTACTGTTGGGTTGTGGCTTTATTTGTGGTCTGAATACCCAGTGAAATTCCATTGGAGAGCATGATTTATTTATTTAATTTATTTGTCTTTGCAAGCTGTTGTCAATTTGAGATAGCTTCTTGGTTAGGGATGAGGGTCTGTGTCCACTTCCTCAAATGGCTTAGACTGTGCAATCCTGAAATGTGTTGCCATAGTCTCTGTGAGTTCATATGTGCAACAATCATGTTGCATCCAAAAGGTCCTGTTTCCTCGTGTTCTACATGCCCACTAACTCCTCTTCAGAAGGATTCCCTGATACCTGAAGGGAGGTATTTGATGGGACCACCCCATTTAAGACTGGGTGTTTTAAGGTCTCTTATTCTCTGCACATTGTCTATTTGTGTGTCTCATATTTGTTCTCATCTAGTGCAAAATGAAGTTTCACTGATAGTGGCTAAGAAGTACATTTATATATAGGTACTGTGGACAGATATTATGCTTCCATCTTATGTTTTTGTCCAACAGAGTGGTATTATTTGGTTTGATCTATATCTGTGGCCTATCTAGTCTCAGATTCCTGACTACCTGAGCACTGTCAGGCATGGGTACCCTCTCATAGAGGGTCCCTTTAATATACTCAGGTAGTGGCTGGTTACTCCAACAGTAACTGTGTTAGTATTATATCACTGTATATTGTAGGTCATCTTCATAGATAGCAACATTTGGAGTTGACTTGATGTTTACCCTTCTCCTCTGATAGTGTGCAGAGTACCTTCCAGTACTATCAACTGTAGTCAGTGGGAGCACAAGCTGTAGGCAGGGACCACGTCAAATTCTCCATGTTTAATGAGATATGTATGTGTTGTCTTCAGCAATATTACCTTACTATCAGCTTGTTGAGAGGAACCAACAGCCTTTATAATTGCCTGAATTATCTGATTATTTCTATTAGGTGTTTTGGGCTAATAATTCAATTTAAAGTAAGCCATTTCTTTGAATGGAGGTTTCACTTGGTAGCAAAAGGTATTTAGTTGGTGTTTAGTCTCTCCATTATTTGATGACTGCATTTAGATTTCTTCAGTACATGTGTATATGTTAAGTAGCTTCTACTCTAGTTGGCTTCCATAAAACCACTCAAATAACACTTACTGTTAGTTGTACATCTCTGTATATTCTTTATTATGCTATTCCATCTCCCTTCTAATTTAACTATTTCCCTTTTAATAATTATATATTCTAATTCTTTTTCCATGAATTATTTTTAAATTCCATGGCACTAATGTTCAGGCTTTCCAGAGAGCAGATCACTTTATTTGCACGTGAATACATATAACACTTCTGTGTTTCTTAATTCTTATCCCCCAGATAATTAGTTATTCAACTTAATCAATGGCACACCACAATTTAGAACCATCAAACATTGAACAATTAATTTATAACATCTAAGTTCACAACACAAGAAGTTTGCTTTTTATAAAAATTTTCCAATTAGTGATCACATTTCTCTGTGTTGGCTAAATATTAAAAATATCACTTTTTAACTCTGCTAAATAAATTCAGAGCAGCTCCTGGTAGTTAAATGCCAAGATCAGTATCAGTGATCTCAGGATTAAGCAGGCTCCTTAATCCCTTCGAAAAGAAGCTATTAACAAATAGGAAACTTTATTTTCCCTCTTTAAAAATGGTTCTGTTGTGCTCTGATGTCCCATATTGAAGGAAAACATTGGCCTATCAGTGGGACTGTAGTAAATGAGGAAGTGAGACATGACCAAACAGAAAACCTTTGCAATGTGTTTTTGTTTTGTTTTGTTTTGTTTTTGTTTTTGTTTTTGTTTTCAGGTAGGAGTTAGGGAAATCTATGCAGTAATATAGGAACTTTTCCCAAGGGTTCCATCCATTCAACTATGTGAATTCCATAGTCATAATAGTACTGGGGTTTTGATGGAATTCTCTTGAAGTGGACATCTTCAGTGTTTAAAATGTTAGATATCTATAAAACAGCCATTAAAATGCCTTGCCATCTCCCAAAGCCCAACATCAAACTTCTTTCCAACCCTTGTTTTATGATAACAAATAAAATGTTCTTAAAACATGGTTATTGATATCTTTAAACACTGTGGAAGAAAATTTATTGGAAAATCAAAATAATTATGTCACAGGCTGACAATGAAAAAGGTTGAGAGCTTAAGAATATAGTGTGTCTATCATGTGAGCCCAATGGACAAAGCATGCTTCTACATATCATGAGCTCCTTGAATGTAAAGAACTTTGTTCATTTTTTTGTAGTTATCTTATTCTCAGCACCAGTAGCAGTGCCTGATCTATGACAGGAACACTCAACATGTGATATAAAAAGAAAAAAAAGCCATTTATGGTGATGTCTTTTACTCTAAGCAGCTGGGAGCTGAGACAGAAATATTTCATATGCCACAACAGCTACCTAACAGAACTAGCCTCAAAAAATAAAAAATAATAAAATGATAAATAATGAGCAAAACGCTCTATTCATTTTTGTCCCTAGCTGCATTCTGCATTTAAACTTTATGATGCTTAGCTTTCTGCTTACCTGAGACAATCATGAAGAGTAAGCATGGTTCTCTCATGTATCATAATCATAATAACGTAGGTGGCTTTGAAAATGATCAATTTTCAGATGAGTATTTAATATATATTATATATTTCACTTCTTCCAGATATCTATGTTAGGAACCATGGTTGTCCCCCTTGTGTGGATAGTTAAGGTTAAAAGGACTTAGGGACATGGAAGGTAGAACAGGAGGAAAGGGAGCAGTCACATTTTGGCATTCTTAGTTTCTTAAAGTATGAATTGTTCATCTATAATATGTTGCCTCTTAAGTTTTGACTATCTGCTTAACATTGTATCCCCAAGTCAGAGAAGAGAATTAGGTTTACTGAATTGAAAGGGCTAATAATTTTCATCTAGTAGTGTTTTATCAGAATAAATAAATAGCTGAAAGCATCTATAAAATTTTGCTAATTACTGTAAGATAGCAATCTCCATGATAGGGTAGATTCTGCTGAATATAGGTTTCTCTATTTTCCATTACAGACAATAAATTAAAAATGACATTAATTTCCATTTAAAAGGTATTTCTTGTAAATTCATTTCTCATGCATGCCCATGTTACATTACTCACCTTTTTTTGAATTTTAGAAATTGTAGGCAATTTAGGAGAATGATGAGGATGATTTTGAGGTGAAAGTTATGATTCACAGAAAAATATCACAAAAGGTCAGAAAATGGGCACCCAAGCAAATTAACAATCCCCTTTTATTTTACTATAGCATTTATTTCTGGCAAAAAGTTGAATGACTAATTAAGATCTTTGTCCTTTTCATCTGAAGATCACACAACCTCAGACTAACCCTTGCATGTGCAATAACAGGTGTTTCACCTCTCTGTTCTTGTACGTTGCAATTTCTTTTATAGAGTTTCCATCAAGCAATCTCTGAACTTTGATATTTCATTCTCTTTTGAAATCAACGTTTTAATTCTGGGCAGGTGGCTGTTCTTGGCAAGGGGAGGAAGGAAGCCTCTGTCAGTTGCTGAGGCCTTTCTCTGCAAGTCCTAATTGACAAGGGAACTCTTTACAGGTGATTGAAGGAGTTCACTTTGTACTAGGACTCTGTAACATCTCTGTCCCTTTCTGTGCACAGATGACAAGTTTCAGCAGCTTCAGAGCTTCATTTTCTCCAGCTTCAGGGACTGTTGTGATTTCCATTCATTCAAATTGGTCCAAGCCACTGAACTATTTCCATCTCCAGCATTTCCTCAGCCAGACCAATCTCCCCTTATCACAGCAGAGATGCTAGAAGCTCTGTGAATTACAAGCTGTTTCTCATGTTTATTGATGGACTGCTATTTGGGAAAGGATGAAGTACATATCTTTTTTTTTCCCAATGTTTGATTCAATTCTATTGAATCTGAACACCACCCCTCTCAAGTTTTCCTTTCCATACAGAGCTCAATATCTGAGTGTGAAGCCTCTGGGAGAGGAAAGCAAAGTAATTGAATCGGATTAGACAAGGCAGCAGAACAAAGTCACATTCCACGAGGTGTTTCTAGCAACCAGTAGATGAACTGTAATTATTTAAGGATTAGTGTGATGAAGTCCATTCTGAATACTCTTTCTTGTGTATAAACAAAAGCAAGAAGTAGTGATATAGGTGATTTAAACTTCTTTTTATGTTTAATAGATTTCTGTTAGAGCCCTGTGAACTTGAAAACCTGCTGCCATGGAGAACAAACTCATTCATTGTTTTTCAATGACAAGTTAGGCCAAAGTGTGCTATCAAGTCTAGGACAAGACCTTAATTAAGGCTGCTTAGCTGTGGATAATTTAGTGGAACAGCACTTAACCATATACCACATTCAAGGAGAAGTTGCCACCAACTTTTTAAATATACCTAATATTCCAGAAGAGTCTTTAATTTATTTTAAATTATTGAGGATTGTATAGAGTTAGCATAAGCAATAGAAAGTGTTTCATCTCATTTATGAACCATACTACTATGGCCTAATTATGACAATTAATAGAAAAACACTGGTGTATTGATATTAACTAGGCTCAGCAAAGCATGACATACAAAGTTGAGGTAAGCCTAAGTTCCCCTTGTATTAAGGCTTGGTAAGATATCACCATATGAGGACTAGGCTTCCAAAAGCCAGCAAAGCAACAGGAACATGCCCACTTCTACTGCTAGAAGTGCTAGATGTAGACCAACTGTCCCACCTATGGAGAGGACCTAGGTCAGTCTGATGAAGGCTCCTTAGCTGTCCATCCAGTGTGTATAAGCTCCTATGAGTCCAGGTTAGTTTTCTCTGTGGGTTTCTTTCTAATGACCTTGACCTCTCCTGGCTTGTAATATCTTTTCACCCTCTCTTCAGCAGGATTCTCAGCACTCAGCACAATGCTTGGCTGTAGATCTCTGCATCTACTTTCATCAGTTACCTCACAAAGGCTTTCAGATGACAATTAGAGTAGTCACCATTCTGATTAAAGAAGTGGTCCAGCTCAGGCTACCTAGCCACTATTGCTAGGAATCTTATATAGGGTCATACATGTAGATTCCTGGGAGTTGCTCTTGCACCAAGATTCTACCTGATCCCAAAATGTCCTCCAACCAAGACATCTCTCCTATGTTCTCCTCTATCCTTCCCCCGATCCTGATTCCTCATGTTCCCATCCCTGCCCACGCCCAAGGAAATCTCCTCTATTTCTATTTCCAATGAAATCCATACAACCTCTTTGGGCCCTACTTGTTACCTGCCTCTCTGGGGCTGTGGATTGTAGCTTGATTATCCTTTATTTTACAGTAACATCCACTTACGAATGAGCACATATTATGTTTGTTTTTCTAGGCCTAGGTAAACTGACTTATAAGTTTTCTGGTCCTATCCATTTGCCTTCAAATTTTCTGAGAAATATTCCATTGTGTAAATATACCACTTTTTCTTTATTTATTCTTCAGGGACATCTAGGTTGTTTCCTCCTTTATGAACAGAAAGAGGAGAATGTAGAGGGGCAGAGGGCAGGTGGGAGAGGAAACATAAAGAGATAAGAGAGGGGACACGTTGAATGGAATGTAAAATTTAATGAATAAATTTAATTAATAAAAATATTAACTATACTTCAATGATTACTTTCCTTTTTAAATTTGAAATTTACACAATTTATTTTGATCATGTTTTTTCACTTCCTCAATAATTCCAGGATCCCCTAATCTCCCTATTCATCAACACCATGTTTTCATTCTCTCTCTCTCTCTCTCTCTCTCTCTCTCTCTCTCTCTCTCTCTCTCTCTCTCTCCTTCTCTCTCTCTTTCTCTCTTTATTTCTCTCTCACTCTCTGAAAAAAGAGCCTAGGTAGTACTTCTTTAATCCTAGCATTTGGGAGGCAGAGGGGCAGATATATGAGTTATAAGCCAATCTGGTCTGTGCAGTAAGTTCAGGTTCAGCCAGAAATATATAGTTAGACCTTGTCTTAAAAATCACAACAATAAAACCAGAAAAAAAAACAACTAAATAAAACAAAACAAAGAAACTACACAAAAATCATTGAATTTGTTTTATGTTGAACTGCTGGGTAGGACCTTCAGTGTTGATATACCCAGTGATTCAAACTTGCAAAATCCTGACTTGGTAGGACTAACTAAACTAAGTCTGTCAAATAATAAATGGTGCTCTATTTTTCTTGCTTTTTTAATATAGAATTTTATGCATGAGTACAATATATTTTTATCACAGCCACCCCTCCACACTCCGACTTCAGTAAGATCTCTACATCCCCCTCATAAATTCATTTCCTCCTTAAAATTAATTATTGTTTTGCTTACATGCATCTCAGGTCTTTAGAGAAACATAAATTTTATATCCCCTTTGATAAATTATGTTTAATGAACCTGAATATATAAACCTAAAGAAAAATATTCTTTGAGGTGTGAATGTATTAATATTTAATTTTGCCAATTTAAAAGAGATTTTCTATAAAGTTTATATGCAAGGATTAACCAATAACTCAGAAAAATGGGAGAAATCATTCATTTAACAGGGATGACAGTAAGACAATGAACATCTAGTGGAACTTCAGAAAGTCAATTAGTGTTTTATCCTGTCAGTTCTTTTCATTAACTCATGCAGATTATCTCACTTTTCTTGCCAGATAATGCTTTTTTGAAATAAAAATAGAAAATTTCTCCAGCACTATAAGTAGGGATGGTCATGATTCATTTCCAAAAGGAATGGAAATTGTGTTGATTTTCCCAGGATCCTAAGAAGCTGCTTTACCAGGGATGTGTCTGCCTAACTTCTCCAATCACAGATGTATGCACTCGCTAAACTTTATGGAAGTTTTCCTCCTTCCAATAGCTCCTTGATGTGCATTTAAAAATAGATATGTATTTTCCGCCTAGTGTTTAAATGTAGTAGGCATTCAGACCAGCATTTTCAACAGAGGGAAAGAGCAAGGGGAGGAGAGTAAAAGTGGGTGATGTTCAGCTAGACAGCCAAAAAGATTCCCAGCCTTTTCTGTGAGAATGTCTACAAATCTCTCAGGTTTATAGGTCCTGTATTTGTTGTCTTGGGATTATGAACATCACAAATACCAATGATTTCCAAAATTTAAGTGGGATCAGACCCAATATTTTGGCCAGTTAATACTAATTTGAAATAGGTACTCTCTTACCAAGTATTTGTATATAACAATAGCATTGATATTAGATCTGGAGAAGTAATCTGGCTGGGTGTCGAGGACAAAGGTACACACACA
Source organism: Sigmodon hispidus (assembly GCA_004025045.1). NCBI lineage: Eukaryota > Metazoa > Chordata > Mammalia > Rodentia > Cricetidae > Sigmodon > Sigmodon hispidus. Next base: position 63,863 of record PVIH01008203.1, read on the forward strand.
CACACACCAGAAATTATATAGTCCTTTTTTGTTAAATGGGTATGAAATATACTGTCTAGTAATGTTAAAGTGAATTATTTAATAATGCATCACAGTTCACAATGCTCCAGTAGATAACTGGAAACATAAACCATGTATAGTCTTTGTTCTATAGGTTTCATTTAATGTGATTAATCACCTGGTGACATTATTTTTAGAAATGTTTCATTAAATAGGTATATTTTTAAAAGTTCAAAGCTTAGCCATCAGTTTTTAAACTTAGTTTACTTTTTAAAATATGTCCATAGTTGTTTTGCATGCATATATGTGTGACCAGTATCTGAAAAGGACAGAAAACATTGCTGGTTCCTCTAGAACTGGAGTTACTAGCACTTGTGAGATACCAATAGAGTATTGAACACAAATCCTTTGCAAAAACAGCCGATGTTCTTAACTACTGAGCCCTCTCTAAAGCCTCTTGGTCCTCATTTCAATCTGATTTAAAGATTTGGAAGCCTAAATTAAAAGGTCTCTTGTACTATAAAGGTGTATTACATGTATCATCTTTTGAGTCAGAGAAAGAGAAATATTGTTTTCTGCTTTGAATGATTCTTTTTAGAATGTATCTGTACCTTGATGATACATATAAATAAATTCAATTGGATTTCTATTCTTCTATACAAAGACAATTAAGAAAGTTGTCCTGGAAGAGTTTCCATAGTCTTACACTATGTTCCTGCCAGTCCGATGTAGAAGAAAACTAACCATGAGAAATTAAGCCAAACAGTTTTAAATACCTTTTAACTCCGAAAACTCTAGAACTAGCTCAGTGAAGAATCAATTGCTCATTTTTAAAAGGGAACAAGACTCGAAACTCAATATGTTAACATTACCTATTGACACAGCAGTAAATTCATCTCTATTCTTTCTTCTTTCTGTTCATTTCCATATAAATTTGCTGATGATATCTACAACTATGTAAAAGTAAATTTATGGAAAGCATTAAGGAGGCTCAGATAATCAATAGGAGGCTGGAAAACAGCAGAAAGCAAGAAAGAGAATGTATAGGAACTGTCTTATCATAGAAGCTATGTGGCCAGAGTGTTAGATGGCATGGTAAGATGCATGTTCTGCTAAGATTTCTTCTTCTTTGCATCATTAGCCTTGGAGATTCATCACATCAGTCACTCTAAGGACTCTTGCATCACCTATGAGCAGGAGAGTATCAAATAGACCCCAGATATTCAGTAATAGTAGCTGATTTATATTCTATTTTGTGAAGCTACCAGCAGAAAGCAAACCTTGCATAAAGCCAGCACACAGGGGTGGAGAAATAATTCTCCCCAGCATAAAATAGAGATGATAAGAGAGACTGAGATTGAATGATTGCCAAATAGAAATTCTTACAGCTTAAAAAAGAAAAATCTCACTGCTCAGGACTTGGACAGTTCTATTGAGCCACAGTGGACATTCACACTTTTCTCCCTCCTGTTTACATGTGAATGCCATCTATTTTAAAAACTAATCAGAGATCTCTCAAACTTTTAAGTTAAGAGTCTTCATGTGAGTCACATTCTATCTAATCCTTCCTTAATCCCCAGCTACAAGCCAACTGTGCATGCAGGACTCTCATTTCTCCTTGACTAATGGAAAGAAGGTGAACCTCGATGTCACCAATTAGCTCTGCTATGAAGAAAGTCCTCATGGAATAAGATAACTTGTTGCAGCAATGATTTAAAATGTACTGAGCCTTGTCCCCTGCATTTGGCATTCAAAATCCCATTATCATCAGGTCTCCAAGGAGTCTTGTTTGATAAATACTGTTGAAATAACAACTTTGTCATTACTTGTAAAGTGGCATGATTCACAGGTATGAGTTGTATGTTTTTAAGCATAGACACATTATTTGAACTTCAGAAAAGATGGTTATGTCTGAAAGAATATGCTCATTAATCTTTCCAAACAAGTTTTAGCATTATTTCTCAGTACCAGTTGATATATATTTAAAAAGGAGTAAGAAGCTGGTTCTGTTAGCACTTTGCCTCAAATGCCAATAGCTATTTTTCTTCTCTGACTCCATAGTCCATGCCTCACATCCATAAGAACACTGAACATGCATATAATTTCAGTAGCAAAATCTCCATTTGATGGTGCTGCTGTTGCCTCTGAAAGAAGTATCATTTCATTCAAACTTTCCTGAAATTATACTTGTTATATGGGTAAAATAGGTGATCCGTTTCTTGAATCTATGAGCTCTATGATTAACATGTGTGGTTTTGTTTGTTTGTTGTTTGTATTTTTTCTATTTTATTTAAATTTAAATATATGTTGATCATATTCTTCTCTCCACCAAGTATTTCTAGGTCCTCTTGCCTCTTCCTATTTCCAACTTAAGGGTTTTTTTTTTTTCCTCAAACAGAAAACAAAAACCCAATACAATAACACAAATCCTCAAAATGAAGAAAACCAAACAAAACACCACACTATAGCTAACATAAAAGCACACACCAAAAAACTGTGGAGTCTATTATGACACGAATTTGGATTGTAACAAAAGAGATTCCGAGCCAAATATCAGGGAAAGGCTGAAATATCAGAGAGAGGAAACACTATAGTCAGTTCTCACCCACCTATCTTCCAACTTTCTCAGCCTCACTCCTGGTTGCTTCTGGCTGCAATGCTTTTCTAAATCCTTTAAATATTCTTTTCACCAACTGTAATCCATCCAGTTTAGGATTAAAGGCGAGAACTATTCTATTTGGTAGTCAGCCTTGAACTCACAGAAACACAGAATGTTCTGTCTCTGGAGTTATGGGATGAAGGGCTGAGGTCGCCACTCCCAGGCTTTTCTTGTGCTGGGATTAAGGTGTGTCATTGAATCCCAGCTGCTTGTCCTTGTACTCAGTGATCATGAAATTTCTGAGCTGTCTGCCTAGGTTTTGACTGTGTGCTTGCTATCTCTAGATAATTCAGCTTTTGTTAAATATGTAACATATCATCACAGTCTATTATATGTTGGTTAACTACTCCAGAACAAGAGGTGTGCCCTGGAGACTCATATACCCAGTGACATTCGGTTCGAGAAAACTGATGTTTTCACCTTTCCCTAGCAAGAATGAGTGACAGTTCAGTTGTTAACCTTTACCCTAGTGGCTGAGTTTTCCTTCATTTCTTCATTCATTCATTTTTAATATAACAAAAAATAAACAAAAAATTAATTAGAGTTCAGCAAAATAAATCAACAGAAGAAAAATAACCCCAAAAAACACACAATAATCAGAGACCCACTCATTTACTCCCATGAGAACCCCACAGAAACACTAAAATGGAAGCCATAGTGGGTTTCCCTGAGCTCTGAAGGAAGGAAATTGATGAAGACATCCCATTTAGGGCTCAGTGTTCCAAGTTTTTTCACTCTCTGTGTAATGTCTGACTGTGAGCCTCTCTATTTATTCCCATTTGCTGCAGGAGGATGTTTCTCTGGTGATAGCTGAACAAGACACTGATCTATATGATTTTTAGGTTTTATTTTATCATTACACTTTTTTTAAAGTAATATTTCTTTTTACCCTAAGAACCTGCACTATCTAGTCTGCAGTTATAGGTCACCCAAGCAGTGTCTGGTATGAGTTACATCTCCTGGAGTGGGCCTCCTGTCAGATTACTTACTGGTTATTTAACCCAACACTCAGTACCCCCATGGCTCTAGCATATCGTTTAGGCAGAATACATTTATAGGTAAAGGGCTTTTGGCTGCACTGCTGTCAGTTTCTCTTCTGAGGGCCTGTAGAGTATTTTCTTTACTAAAGGTACTAGAACAGAGAGGTGAAGGTTCTATGGAGGCACATGTCTATTTTTAGTGAGCTGTGTATATGTTGTCTTCAATAATGGGCCTTCTTGGCTGTTTGTGGTGAGCAAGCTTTTGTCTTGGTAACAGCCTGGGTTGTTAACGAACCCCCATAGAGTCCCTTTAGTCAACAATTGAGTTAGCTGTAACCCAATCCCCATACTGAGAGCTTCACTAAGTGGCTACAAATGGCCAATTAGGATTCTGTCTTTCCCACTATTTGATGATTTCATTTAGATTGTGTTCATATATGCATTTATGTTAGGAAGATTCTGCTATATTAGGTTTCTATCCTGCCAATTAAATACCTGTTATCTATCACTGACTTCTCTCCTATGACCCCCCCTTATCTCCCCATCTATACTTGATCCTCCCATCCCATCCATGCTTCATTCCATATCCATTTTATTTACCTTCTTTGGTGTTTTTTCACGTGAAATTATTTCATGTTATATTTATTAATTTCTGCTCTTGGCTTTTGGTCAGATTTGTGTTTGATATAGTCACCTAGTTATATTTCATTTCTTATCAATTTGCAGCATTTATATTTATTTTTACAACTCCCATAAAGCCAATTTGTACTAAATAAACTTTTAAGTATATGATTTGTTTTCATGATAATGAACCTTAATACTAGGCACTTCTAACACCTAATTCAGAATAACTGGCACTATGAATCATATCACCCACTAAACTGCTGTCCTTTAAGAAAAAAACATACTTAATGTTTGAGAAAAATAAGGCTAAAATATTGAGTTTGGTTGTAACAAAAAAAGCACACTTGGGAATCATTTACTGGAATGCAAAGGAGATGGATACAAATCAATTCTGCTTGTTGTCTACATTACTGTTTCATTCTCTAGTTGCCAACAGACCATAAATTATACTAGAATTAGAATTTTGAAATATCATTAATCAGAAAAATAAATATGAAACAGCTTGATGATCCCTGGTATAAGCAACAAAATATCAAATAGAAAGTCATCCTCCCAAATATGTCAATTCTTGCAGGATCTTAATGCAATTTAGCAAATCATATGATAAATTTGTACAAAGGATTCTTGTTTTTAATGGAACTTTTTCTGAGAGAAAACATTATCTTAATATAAAAATGTTTCCACATATTTGTGGATCATTTTTTATGATATGCACATTAAAGTTCTACTTAGTTTAATTTGAAGATAGTAATTTTATATGTGGCTTGCGTTTTTTTCACTTCACCACGATAACACTAGAGAGCTCCAGTTACACTGCTCTAATGTGTGACTGCTCTAGTTTGTTAAGCTTTATTATAGATATTGAGCTTTGGAAGTGCCAATGCAGAGAGACCAGGCATTCTTTTGAATGTCTGTCAACAGGACACTCACACATTCCTGACAGAAGCTATTCACAGTGTAGAAAAGGCAGTGCAAATGATGTATGGGTTTGAGAACTCTGTAAAAACTACAATCAGCAATCATGGGGATGGATTATACATGGAGAATGAGGGGAGGCAGGCATGCAAGTATGACTTCCAAGTTCTCTGTTTTGAAATAAAATGAGTAAATGTTCTTTGAATCAACAAAGAAACCATTGACCAAGTTTTCCATAAAATGTGTTTTCACTTCTGTTCTATTTTCAGCATTGTTTTTGTGTGTGTGTGTGTGTGTTTTCAATAGTACTTTGATCTAAAGAAGACCACATTGTATAAAAAGTTTATGTAGCCATTTAAAACCACCCTTTTATAAAATTAAGTTTTGTTTCATTTCTCATGTTTTTATTTCCTGGCATCAGTTTCTTACTTTGATCTCCAATACGATGCTTGATGTTCTAAAAATTATCAAATCCTAGGCTTTGTGTTCTTACTTAGGCTGAAAACCCTGGGTTTAGCTTGATAAGGTAGAAACTTAGATACAGCTTTTAAAAATTATTTTAAGAAAAATCTATGAAAACTCCTACTTTTGGCTTTTACATTATCCAATCTATTCTCTTCACTAAGCTTTGGTTATCAATATGAACAGTCCTATTTACAATTAATCCTTTCCAAATGAAAAAAAAATACATCAGGAAAATCCTGTAGTGGTGTCAGAGAGGTGGCTCAGTAGTTAAAGCATATCATACCTTTCAGAGAACTAAGGTTCGGTTCCCTGCACCAAATTTAGATAACTCACAGCTGCCTGTACACAACTCACAAATCTATCTTCAAAGAATTGCAAGACTCTAGCCTCTAGACAGCTGCACTCACATGCATAAACACACACACACTCAAAAATAAAAATAAATCTTATAAAACTTATGAAAATAGGTGTACTTAAGGCATGTGACAGAGAACTTATGTGGTGGTGGAATGAATAGTGCCTTCAAGAAAATCATATCTAAATCTCTGTGACTTGTGAATGTCTCTCTGCAGGAAATGAAGTTAGGCTCATGAATTTTTTTTTCTATAATAACCCTGACTGACTTTTTGGTGTCTTTGGTATAAATATGAAATTTATTTGAGAAGAGGGAAAGTGGGTGTTTAATAGAAGATAAGAGTGTAATATGATAATATTGGCAGTTGGAAATGCAGGAAGCACGGGCATTCAAAATGGGATGAAGCAAAACCACTTTGACCTCATGTCTCAAGAGGGAGTATAGCCCTGCTCTCACTTAGATTCAGCCCATTGAGCATGGCTGTCTCCAGTCTGAAGAAGATTATCTATTGCTATTCAGCAGACCACTGAGTTTCTTGTACCAGTAGCTGAAAGCCAGTGCATGTTGGAGATGCTCAGAAGCCAATGCTTGAAAATGAGCATCTCCTGCTTGGAAACTTAACACTGAAGACTTTTTCTTTCATTACTTTCATCCATAACAGGTAGAGTAATCACAATGCCCATTGCATAGCATTCTGTAAATAGTAACGGCTGATTCAAAGAACGTAGCCAGCAAGTTGCCCACTTATGTAAACCATTACTTCTCAGTTTAGCATTAACATGTTTTGTATTACCAAGGAACTTAAAAAATTTTCCATTTCATTTAAGCAGAGTTGACTTTACTGTGCCTGTATATAGACAAATTTTAATTATCTGTAACATTCCTCAATGACATTTTAAATTGTACATCAAGAATGGGTTATTAGAGCACTAGAGAGATGATTCAGTGATGATTCATGCTGGGCATGGGTGCATATGCCTGTTATCTCAGCATTGAGATGAGCAGGGTGGAGACAAGTTAATCTTTTAAGTATTCTGGCAAGCCAGCTGAGATGAAATGGTGCACTTCTGATTCTGGGAGAGATCTTGTCTCAAGATGAAAGGGCAAGTGGAGGATCCTAGAGAAGGACCTTGACATTCTTCTCTACCCCTTGTAGGGGTCCATATATATGCACAGACAGACACACAAACATGCATGCAACACACACAGGGGAGAGGGGGGAGAGGGAGGGGAAGAGGAGTTGTTCTAATAGGTTAACAAAGGCTAGTAATAATTAACCATAACTTATTTAATCAGAAAAAAATCATTTTGGCAGTAACAAGAATTGGAATTTGCTCTCAATTCAGTCCCAAGTAATTGATCTAGGACACCATAGTAGATGATTTGGAGCAACAAAAGATATATTATCTAAACTCTTTGATAATTGTAAAAGACTCAATATTTTTTTAAAAAAAATCATTCCATTAACACAAAAAGTTAAAGGTGTGTTTCATTAATATTTTCTTTCTATAATTTTCTCTATTGACATATTACTGTTATAAAACAAAATACATGTTATTCAATTTAGTCTCAATTTCTGCTTTTTACATTTTTATCATTAGGTAAGAAAATAGTTTACTGGAGTAATCTATATGTAGTTCTTCTGTATCTTCTACACTTTTACAGGAATACTCAGGGATGTTTACATTAAAACATATTTGAGCCATTGGTGGCATAATATCTCTTGCTTGTACTCCTAGTACTTGAAAGGTAGAGACAGAAGGATCATAAGTTCAAGGCCAGCATATTCTATCTAATGAGTTCAAGGTACCTGGGCTTATAAAATGCTTGTGTCAACCTAAAGCACTCCTACACAAAATCAATATATGTACTATTGGACAGGAGGCAATTGTCTGAGCAGTATTTCATAACTATAAAGTCATATAGATTTAAAAATAGTGAAAAGAATTAAATAGTTTACATCTACACTCTGGCAAAATGAACATGGATAATTTTTACCTCTCAGTCTCCAAGAATCCTCTAAGGCATTTATTTTCTGTGTGACATAGTTGAAAATGTCATTGTTTGGGAGCATGGAATGATAGGTTTTCTTCTATTATTGATCAAACCTAAGGTAGCAATTTTACATATGTAAGCATTTTCTTTTTTTTTTTTTGAAGATTTTACTTTATTTTTTATTTTTTTAAACTTTATTTATTTTCATGTATTTGCTTTGGTGTTTGCCTGGAACAGGGAACTGGAACTACAGAACTACACTTGTGAGCTGCCATGTGGGTGCTGGGAATTGAACCCTAGTCCTCTGGAACAACAATCAGTGCTCTTAACCCCTGAGCATCTCTCAAGTCCACATTTTCTTAGAGATAGTTTTACAACTATTTCAGCAGGTAGAAATGACCATCTAAAAACATTTTATGATTTTATAGAAAGAGGAAAAAGGGGAAGTATGAAATACCAACTCACTCTAAGTATAATTTCTCTGGTTAAGAAGAAGATCCTTTCATTCAAAGGTCATTCCATTTTTTTCCTTTTTCTTTTTTGTTATTATGAATAAAGTCACATTTTCCATCTGTGTATATCCTTATTCATGGTCCTTTCCCCCTTCCACACCCTCAGTTCACTCTCTCTCCTCCACCACCTCCCCATCTCTTCCCCAGCATGGGCAGGGGGTCCCAAGGACCCAATATTACTCAGTTCAGCACCCACTCCTGGCAGGTACAGTTTCCTCACTCCAACTTCAAGACTGTGTCAGGTGATACTCTAGAGGGAGTGGAATCCAAGGTGCCACTCCAAGGTGTTTCAGATCCCAAGCTGTTCAATGGTTGTGGTTTGCAGCTTGGACATGCTTTGCTTTTTGTTTAGAGTCCACTAATGAGTGAGTACATCCCCTGCTTATCTTTCTGGGTTTGAGATACCTCGCTCAGGAGGATATTTTCCAAATCCATCCATTTGCCTGCAAATTTTAGGATATAATTTTTTTCTTACTGCTGAGTAGCACTCCATTGTGTAGATATACCACAGTTTTTTAATCCATTCTTCAGTTGAGGGGCATCTAGGTTGTTTCCAGGTTCTTGCTATTACGAATAATGCTGCCAGTGGCACAGACACTAAGAACAACAGTCAATACATGGGACCTCATGAAACTGAGAAGCTTCTGTAAAGCCAAGGACACTGTCAATAGGACAAAACAGCCTACAGACTGGGAAAAGATTTTCACCAATGCTACAAGTGATAGAGGACTGATCTCTAACATATATAAAGAACTCAAGAAACTAGAGCCCAAAACCTTGAATAACCCAATCAAAAAATGGGGTTCAGAACTAAAAAGGGAATTCTCAGCAGAAGAATTATGAATGGTTGAAAGGCACTGGAAAAAGTGCTCAACTTCTTTAGCCATCAGAGAAATGCAAATCAAAACAACTTTGAGATACTACCTGACACCTAATGACAGCCTATGCTGGAGAGGTTGTGGAGCAAGAGCAACACTTCTCCATTGTTGGTGAGAGTTTAAGCTTGTTCAGCCACTCTGGAATGCAGTATGGCAGTTTCTCTGAAAATTGGGAATCAATCTCCCCAAGAATCCAGCAATATCACTTCTGGGTGTATACCCTAAATATGTACATTCACACTCCAAAGGTCATTCCATTTCAAAAGAGGGAAGAAGATTGAAGTATGTTTTTTGTAAATTTAACCTTATTTCTTAGGATTTAAGGAATGATTGTTTTAATCCTCAAGGGGGGATTCAATATCCAAAATTTGCTGGAGGCCTCATCCTGTTCTTTATGCATATACCAATTCATGACCACATATCTATACAGGACTCTGCAGATTCTACAACCTGCCATACGGTGCCAGTGATCTGAAAGAAATCTAAGACAAATTGTTCAAGATTAAAAGCATGTTTTTGTTTGTCCCTGTAGACTCCATCTTCAAAAATTCCTAAACTTCCTGGTTAGGACTTTAGGACTTGTTTTGCTTCCAGTCCCCAACTGCCTAGACGAAGAAGTTGTTTGACATAAGGTCCCTGACTGTTCTCTGACCTTGCTTGCAGCTCAGAAAAAAAGTGAAATTTCAAGGGAACTGTATGTTTTCCTCCTTTGTCTTTGTTAATTTTGATATTAGTCATGAAACATACTTCTTTTCTTCCATCTTAAATATTAATATCTAGCTAGGAAGTAGAGACTTTGCCAGACAGAACATGTCTTTATTCTCTTCCTCCTGAAAAGTCTGATTATTGAAAATTTCCTTTCCAACTTTAAGAATGAAATTGTTAAAGATTGGCCCTCTCCTTTTCAACTGCAAACCCATGATAATGTTAAGTACTAAAGTAAAATTTGGGCATGATAACACATACCTTTTCCACAATATACTTTACCTTTTATAGGACTTGTTCTTTAAAAATTTATAATTTTTAAAATTTATTTGATAATAATATTTAGTTTCAAATCTTTATGTATTATTTAATATAAAATATTACTTTATATTAGATAATATGCACCTTTATTGGGACATTAGAAAGAGTGCTTGATAAATATCAAGTATTTAAAAATAACTTGATGCTTGTTTTATTATTATTAATAATAATGCTTTAAATTTCAAATATCTATACTACCCTAATACACATATGGGTTAATAATATATAATAAAAATTAGGAGATTATAGAAACAATAATTGAAGACATTTAAAAAAAGATTTTTCAGCTATAAGCTAAAATATAGGTGAGATACAGACATCTGCTTAAATATTAAGATACAAAATAACTTTCATATTAATTCCTCAATGTTTTCTACTAATAGTTACAAAATGATCACTAGGATTTATCTCATGTATCTGGATAAGAAGACTATAAATTATTTTCTTTAATTCTGCTTTCTTTTTTATTTTCTACATTTATTTTTGCAAGGAATTATTACATTAACATGAAAAGATATTAACTGCAATTGTTTTGTTTTGTTTTGTTTTTTATAGATCTTTACCTAGCATTTGTCATCAGGTTTTTACTCCATTTTGTAAACCTTCAATCCATCTTATCCCTAAGATTTTCATATTTAAGGCACTGATTCAAATCCCAAAGTATAGCAGCAACCCTTGAATTTCTTGTAATCTCTGCACTTGGCATTCACATCTTCTAATACATTTTTTCCCCTTTCCTATCAAGCGAACTTTTAGATCTCACTTTCTACCTTAAATAAAGCCAGTCTCTCAGATAGATGCCTATGGAGCATCTTGGGACACAATGACATTTATTTCTTCTGGTAATAAGAGCCAAGATCAGTGGATTAATATTGGAGAGGGAGTACAAAGGAAACTATTCCCTCTCTTCTCTTCATTGGCTTTTGGTTGATCATTTAATTGCCTAGTGTCTTAGGAAAGCTGGGGAAGTTAATTCAACTCTCTTTGGAATATTTCAGTTCAGCCAAGCCTTAGGCAAGCAAGCATCTGGTGAGGGACTCTGCTAGAATCTGTTAGGTATAATGGAATAAGTTAACATCTACATCACTCAAAAGAGATGGTTTACAAAACCATGGTTCCTGAGACTCTTACTACAGAACTAGGGGAGATGGTTATAAAGCAGCTGCCTTGGCTCTCCCTAAAACAATTAAATAAAAATATTTGAATGTGGAAACCAAGTTAATGAATTGCCTGAAGACTTCTTTGACATATTAAGATTACAGAATTAGCAAAAGTAAATTTGGTTTCTTATACACAAAGGCTACCAAATCATTGTGGTGACCAGAACAGGAACATATCCTTGACTTGTACATTACTTTTCTTCATTAACTATATGCTTTGACACCCAAATTTACTTCTTTCGTGAGACTTTAAGCATGTTCACCCTCCCTTTTCTTTGCTTCTAGGATAACAGATAGTATATATAGTCATGTTCTAAACAAATTATACATATATATATATTAATCAACACTAATTTTTTTTACAAACTTCAATTAACTGTTTTCCTATACAATATTTGATCCACAACTTTATTAACTCCTGAGCTATGAACCAACATTTAGGGCCCAGGACATTGGCCTCAAGACCATGATACTCTCTCCTGAAGTTAGACACAAAGATAGTTCTTCCTAGAGCTTATGCAAATGCCAAGGAAAAGCAAAAATAAATATTGCCCTGTTATAAAAGGTATCTCTTGTTATAGGGAGATGATATTCTATGTTCACATTTAGCCAGTACTAGAACCTAGAAATATAATCCCCAGGGTAATTTAAATAAACTTAGTAACATATAAACTCCTTTGAGCCAAACATGATTAACACATTTTCATCTATTTATTACCACTTTCTGAATGGAGCTATATGATTTGTTTTTAATTTCTGTCTTTGTAGTGCACATTTTTGGTTCCTGCTTTTATTGTTTTCTGAAAATCAGTATCAAACTTTATATACAAAAGCAAAACATTCAGAATAGATAACAAAAAATCTATACAGTAATAAAATATCTCTTTTCTCTAAAATATATGAAACATAAAAAATAAAATCTAAAGCACCTCAAGCCAGGTTAGGCTCAGCTACAGATAAAGAAAGCACAGTAGGTCACAGCTAATGCCCATGGATGCACTATGGCCATCACAAATTTCTGCTAAGCAATCCTTCTACAGACAAACCAGAAGTTTTGTTTTATTTTGTGTGTGTGTTTTAAATTTTTATTATTTGTTTATTTCTTGGTAGCCTTCAGAGAAATATCTGTAAAAGAATTGTATAAGAGAAATATGGACAAAAGTATAACTATTTTTTATTCAGAAGCTTATTTTCCCTGGGTTGTCATATTTAGGCAATCTAATTTTGACTAACTTTTATTCTTTTATGGGGTAGGAGTATAATTGTTATTATATCATTTTAACTTTACAGATAATAACAAAATGTGTGTGTGCATGTGCGTGTGTTTTTAACGTGTTTCTTATAATAAGCTCCAGCAAGAGCTTTTCTTGTGAGCCAGTTTGAAAACGAGTTTGGACGGCTAGAAGAAAAAAAAACTGATTTGGTATTGATTGAACAACATATGGTTTGGCAATATATAGTAATTCACTGATAAGCTATAGTGGAATATTTTACTCACTAGTCTATATACAGCTTTTATAAATTGCACATATTCATATATGACTTATAATGCAAAATCTCAACCTGTCCAGGGAATAAGACCATCTGTTTTTCTCCATTTATTCCTGCACATTCTCTGATGAAGATTTAAGAATTTGTTCCCAGCCCAGGTTGTTAGTCTAAAATGGACTTTACATTTGTATTTGCTCTTCTCTTCCACTGTCAGAACACAGGAAATCAGAAAACCATGACTAAGAGCAAGCTAACAAGAATACACAAGTATTTTGGATGCTGAACAATGGTGTACAATAAATTTTAGTGGCATGGGAGACTAAGGTGGGAGACAAAAGGCATACACATTATTGAAGAACTGTTGGGAATCTGTATAATTAAAGGCTAAGGGTCATATTGAGAATTTTCCGCTTGCTATGTCTTGCCTATTAGCACAAAAGGGAGAAATATTATAAGAAGCTGATAACATCTGGTGAGTATCTACTATGAAACAAAATATTACAACAGCAAGTAAGATGCAAGTTGTGTTCATTACTGGTACAACTGATACTGGAGAGATGTCTCAGCAGGAAACAGAAAGTACTGATGCTGTAGGGGGATCTGAGCTTTTTTCCTAGCACCCATGTAAGAAGGCTCACAAATGACTACAACTCCAACTCCCTGTGGAACCAAACCCTCTTCTGGCTTCTGCAGACATTGTGTTCACATGTGCACTCCTTCAAATATAAACATATATATGCATATTAAATGAATAAAAAAGAAAATATTTCTAAGAAGGATTCTAACCATAGTTCAGCAATCAGTTAATATTTTTCTTCAAGGGATCAATCCTACAAAAACAAAATTTATTTGATTTCCATCTCAAATGCTGACCCAATATTCTGATTGAATTAGGTCACATCTGAGTCTTGTGATGAATGTCATTGTTTCTTGGATGTTTTATTAGATGACATACCCATTTGGCAGGCACTCATTAAAAAAAAAAAAAAAAAAAACTCAAACATACCAGAATTCATAGCAGAACTCACTCCTTCAAGAAACATATGGTTATTTTCTTCTTCAGTGAGAACAGGTGTGATTACTCAAAGACTGCTCCATAAAATCAGTTCTAGAAGGCTATCTACCTTACCTGAGAGTCTTGTCATTGGTTGCCTCATGTTCTACATGTGATCCTGACCTAACTGTAGGTTGTCTTAGAAGTTATTAGAATTGTAGAGAGTAGAATGTTGACTTGTTTTGGAAACATCCATGCTAGAGTGATTATGTAAACTCCATAGAGCCACTTATGCTACTGAAAGTAACATCTCGCCTGTGTTCCTATAACTAAACCATATGATCTCATTGTTCACCAAGCTGGCTTTGAAAATTTTTTTTTGTTTTTGTCAGTATGCTGTTAGTCTATATCAGTAAATACATTTGTCTGTGAATTTCTGTGATACAACAACATTCATAGTTTCTAGATGACTTTTCCAGATGTGACCAGTTTATACAATTAAGGGGGAAAACTTGCTTCCAAGAAATTTAAAAGGTAGAATGGACCAGAAAGTTAAAAGATGGTTTTTAAAACGCCATTTTGAAAAAAAATTCAATCACCATTTCTTATTGTAAAAAAATAAATGCTGGTGTGATATATTATAACTAATTGAATAAAATTAGCATGTATAAACACATTGATTAAGCAGAACACTTTCACATAGAGAGTGCTTGATAAAAACAAAATACAGTGAGCTAAAAAATATCAATGTTAGTCAAATAATAAGTTAGAAGAGCAAAACATACGCCTATTCCTAGCTCGTGCATTTATGCCCATGATACACTAATGAAATACCATTGTGTTGCATTATATTAATGGTGGGGATAGCAATAGGAAAAAATCCATTTTTGGTTTGTTATTTTAAAACTGAACACATTGTAAATTTGCATGTTAAAATGTGCTTTCTTTCAAACCATGTGAAAAGTAACAGTTGTATTTTTAAAATTGTTATGTTGGATACATTGTCAGTTCAAGTATTATGTGTTAATGGTTTTCAGGTTTTTAATATTTCAAAGTTGACTGAAGTTTTATTTGATAAATTGGAACTTGTGAGGATGATAATCAAGATGGGTAAGAAGGCTTGCAACTGAATAAGTTTCATTATTAAAAGCTATATAATATTTTAACATAGTTCTATGTAATATAATTTTTTAATTAAAGTGGTTCATATTTTTAGTAAACAACAGAACATTATACTTTAGTATGGTGACTCAAACATTACCTACTGTCACCTAGGCAAGACACAAGTAATGTCAGCACAGAAGAATGGCAGAGATGAACTAGTGACAAAGTGAGGGTGACAGAACCTAAGAAACCTGGCCCAACAATAATCATGTCCCACAAAAACAATTTATTCTATTTCACACCTATTGACTTGTTGTCTATTAAGGGGTTGCTTCCCAACTGATAGGATCACTATAAAACAGTGATGCTTTTAAAGCAAACTAAAAGAAAAATCAAAAGGAGGAAGTTTAAACTAAAAAAAAAAGTATTTTTCTGCAACAATTTTTCCATGCTTTATCTGAAGGTTCTTTTCATTACTTAGGTGGCTAACTAAAGCGAATGTTTACGAAATACAACACATGGATCTTGAATGAGTCAATAATAATTTCCTAAGAACAAGGTGTAAAATAGTGTATTCTGAATCATCCCCAAACAGTGCATTCACAAAAAATATTTTTAGAAAAAAATATTTCTAGGCATTTTCTTGAAGATAAAAAGAGAAAGAAATGACCTTTCTCACTAATTTTTCCTCAAAACTTGGTCTGGTTATTTATTCACTTATAGAATCTATTTTTTTAATTCATTTTTTCCTTCTTTATTTTGTATTTGTCAAAAACACAGTAAAAAGAATTTAAAATGCAGAAGAGTTAACAATAACTATAAAGAGGATAAGAATCATAAGCATGGCTTATCAAGGGTTATAATGCAAATAAGATTGCTACACATATATTTACTTTGTGTTCAGCTTTCCCTCTGAATTTTTTTTTCCATCCCTTTATATCCTTATTCAAGGTCCCTTCCCCCTCCTACCACATCTGGTCATTTTTCTTCTCTGCAACTCCCCATCCCCTCCCTGGGCAGGGAGCAGACAGTCCTATGGTCCCACTGACCCAATAATGCTTGGATCAGTCTCCACTCCTGGCCAAATCCAGTTTTGTCCCCACTCCCTCAAGAGTGAGTCTGGTGTTCCTATAGTTGGAGTGGGGTTTGAAGGGTCAGTTCAGGGTGTTTCTGATCCTAAGCTGTTCAGTGGTTGTGGTTTGCCGCTTGGGCATGTTTGGCTTTTTTTCTTGTTTCTTTGTTTAGAGACCACTAGTGAGTGAGTACATCCCCTGCTTATCTCTCTGAGTTTGTGATACTTCGCTCAGGAGGATATTCTCTAAATCCATTCATTTGCCTGCGAATTTTAGGATATCATTTTTTCTTACTGCTGAGTAGTATTCCATTGTGTAGATGAATCACAGTTTGTTAATCCATCCTTCAGTTGAGGGACATCTAGGTTGTTTCCAGGTTCTTACTATTACAAATAATGCTGCTATGAACATAGTTGAGCTAATACCTTTGGAGTGTGAATGTGTCTATTTAGGGTATACACCCAGAAGTGGTATTGCTGGGTCCTTGGGGAGATTGATTCTCAATTTTCTGAGAAACCTCCATATTGCATTCCAAAGTGGCTGAACAAACTTACACTCCCACCAACAATGGAGGAGTGTTCCCCTTGCTCTGCATCCTCTCCAGCATAGGCTGTCATCTGTGTCTTTTATCTTAGCCAATCTAACAGGTGTTAGATGGTATCTCAAAGTTGTTTTGATTTGCATTTCTCTGATGGCTAAAGATGAAGAGCACTTTTTCAGGTGCCTTTCAGCCATTCGTAGTTCCTCTGCTGAGAATTCCCTTTTTAGATCTGAACCCCATTTTTTGATAGAGTTATTCAAGATTTTGGGCTCTAAATTCTTGAGCTCTTTATATACCTTAGAGATCAGTCCTCTATCACTTGTAGGGTTGGTGAAAATCTTTTCCCATTCTGTAGGCTGGCGTTTTGACAGTGTCCTTGGCTTTGCAGAAGCTTCCCAGCTTCAGAAGATCCCACTTATTGATTGTTGGTCTTAATGCCTGTGCTACTGGTGTTATATTTAGGAAGTAGTCACCTGTCCCAATTTGTAGAAGTGTATTTCCCACTTTATATTCTATCAAGTTCAAAGTGGTTGGGGTTAGGCTGAGGTCTTTGATCCACTTGAATTTGAGTTTTGTGCAGGGTGACAGGCTCGGATCTATTTGCATTTTTCTACACACATCCTTCCAGCTATGCCAACACCATTTGTTAAATATACTATCTTTTTTCCATTGAATGTTTTGGGTCTCTTTGTCAAAGATCAGGTGTTCATAGGTTTTTCGGTTAATGTCTGGATCCTCAATTCTATTCCATTGGTCCACAAGTCTGTTTTTATGCCAGTATCAGCTGTTTTTATTACTGTAGCTCTATAGTATAGCTTGAAGTCAGGGATGGTGATACCTCCTGAGGTTCTTTTGTTGAGTAAAATTGTTTTGGCAATCCTGGCTTTCCTGTTATTCCAAATGAAATTGAGTATTGTTCTTTCAAGGTCCAAAAAATATTGTGTTGGGATTTTGATAGGCAGTGCATTGAGTCTGTAGATTGCCTTTGGTAGAATTGCCATTTTTACTATCTTGATCCTACCAATCCAGGAACATGGGGGAGCTTTCCATTTTCTGATATCCTCTTCAATTTCTTTCTTCAATGATTTAAAATTTTTGTCAAATAAGTCTGTTACTTCTTTGGTTTTAGTTACTCCAAGGTATTTAATACTATTTGCAGCTAATATGAAGGGTAATGTTTCCCTTATTTCTTTTTTAGCTCTTCTATCTTTAGCATATAGAAGGGCTACTGATTTCTTTGAGTTTATCTTGTATCCTGCTACATTGCTGAAGGTGTTTATCATCTGTAGCAGTTCTTTGGAAGAATTTTGTGGGTCACTTATGTATACAATCATATCATCTGCAAATAGAGATAGCTTCACTTCTTCTTTTCCAATTTATATGCCCTTAATTTCTTTTTGTTCCCTTATTGCTTTAGCTAAAACTTCGAGAACTATATTGAATAGATAAGGGGAGAGAGGACATCCTTGTCTAGTTCCTGACTTTAGTGTGATTGCTTTGAGTTTTTCTCCATTAAGTTTGATACTGGCTGTCGGTTTCTTGTAAATCGCCTTAAATATATTTAGGTATTCTCCCTTTATTCCTGATCTCTCCAGGGCTTTAATCATAAAGGAGTGTTGGATTTTGTCAAAGGCTTTTTCCGCATGTAAGGACATGATCATGTGGTTTTGTTCCTTTAGTTTGTTTATATGATGGATAACATTTACAGTTTTTCATATGTTAAACCAGCCCTGCATTTCTGGGACGAGGCATACTTGGTCGTGGTAGATAATATCTTATATACATTGTTGTATACGATTTGCCAAAATTTTGTTGAGAATTTTCGCATCAATATTCATGAGGGAAATTGGGCTGTAATTCTCCTTCTTTGTTGTGTCGTTGAGTTGCTTGGGTATTAGGGTGATTGTGGCTTCATTAAAGGAATTTGGCAATATTCCTTCAGTTTCTACTGTGTGAAATAGTTTGAGGAGTAACGGTAGTAATTCTTCTTTGAATGTCTGGTAGAATTCGGCACTGAAACCATCTGAACCAGGGCTTTTATTTTTGGGGAGGTTTTTAATGACAGCTTCTATTTCCTTAAGGGTTATAGGCCTGTTTAGGTAATTAATCTGATCTTCACTTAATTTTGGTAGATGGTACCTATCCAGAAAGCTGTCCATTTCTTCTAGGTTTTCTATTTTTGTTGAATACAGATTTTCAAAATATGACCTGATAATTCTCTGTATTTCCTGGGAGTCTGTTGTTATGTCCCCCTTTTCATTTCTGATTTTGTTGATTTGGACACTCTCTCTCTCTGTTTTTTGATTAGTTTGGCTAAGGGCTTATCTATCTTGTTAACTTTCTCAAAGAACCAACTCTTAGATTCATTGATTCTTTGTATTGTTCTTTTTGATTCAATTGTATTGATTTCAGCTCTAAGTTTGATTATTTCCTGCCGTCTACTCCTTCTAGGTGAGTTCGCTTGTAATTGTTCTAAGGCTTTCAGCTGCACTGTTAGGTCTCCAGTGTGGCATTTCTCTAGGTTTTTCATATAGGCATCTAGCGCTATGAATTTTCCTCTTAAGACTGCTTTCATTGTGTCCCACAAGTTTGGATACGTTGTAGATTCATTTTCATTGAATTCTAGGAAGACTTTGATTTCTTTCTTAATTTCTTCCTTGACCCAGAGATGGTTCAGCTGATTGATGTTTAGTTTCCTTGAGTTGGTAGGCTTTCTTTGGGTTTTGATGTTGTTGAACTCTAACTTTGGACCCTGGTGGTCCGATATGTTACAAGGGATTATTTCCACTTTTTTGTATCTGTTGATATTTGCTTTATGACCAATTATGTGGTCAATTTTGGAGAAAGTTCCATGAGGAGCTCAGAAATATGTATATTCCTTTGCCTTTGGGTGGAAGGTTCTGTAGATATCTATGAAATCCATTTGCATCATAACCTCATTTAGACTCCTTATTTCTCTGTTGAGGCTCTGTCTGGTTGATCTGTCCAGGGTTGAAAGTGGGGTATTGAAGTCTCCCACTATTAGGGTGTAAGAATTGATGTGAGATTTGAGCTTTAGCAGTGTTTCTTTTACATATATAGGTGACCCTATATTAGGGGCATAAATATTTAAGATTGAAATCTCCTCTTGACCAATTTTTCCTGTGATGAACAAGTAGTGACCCTCTTGGTCCCTTTTATTTGCTTTTAGCTTAAAGTCTACTTTGTTAGAAATTAGGATTGCAACCCCTGCTTGTTTCTTAGGACCGTTTGACTGGAAAATCTTTTCCCAACCCTTTATTCTAAGCCTGTGTCTGTCTTTGCAGTTGAGGTGTGTTTCTTGTAGGCAATAGAAGGATGGCTTCTGTTGTTGTATCCATCTTGTTAGTATGTGACATTTTATAGGAGAGTTGAGACCATTGATATTAAGGGAAATTAGTGACCATTGATTCATATTTCCTGCCATTTTGGGTGGCAACTTGTTTGTATTTCCTTTCTCTAGGGTATTCTTCTGTGGACTTATTGATTGTTTGTGATTTCCTGGGTGTATCTGGGGTCCTTAGGTTGGAGTTTTCCCTCTAATACTCTGTGTAGTGCTGGATTGGTAGATAAATATTCTTTCAGTCTGACTTTGTCATGAAATATCTTGTTTACTCTGTGTACAGTGATTGATAATTTTGCAGGGTATAGTATTCTAGTTTGGCATCTATGCTGTTTTAGCATCTGTATAACTTCTCACCAAGCCCTTCTAGCTTTCATCGTTTCCATTGAATAGTCAGGCGTTATTCTGATGGGTCTGCCTTTATATGTGAGTTGGCCCTTTTCTTTTGCAGCTCTTAAAATTTTTTCCTTGTTCTTTAGGTTTTGTGGCTTGATTATAATGTGGTGTGTTGACCTTTTTTGGGGAGTCATATCTATTTGGTGTACTGTAAGCTTCTTGTATCTTTATAGGCATTTCCTTCTTCAGGTTAGGAAAGTTTTCTTCTATGATTTTATTGGATACATTATCTGTGCCTTTGAGCTGGTTTTCTTCTCCTTCTTCTATTCCTATTATTCTCAAATTAGGTCTTTTCATGGTGTCCCAGGTTTCCTGAACATTTTGAGTTATGGTTTTTTTAGTTTTACTATTTTCTTTGACTGATATATCTATTTGAGCTACTGAGTCTTCCACTTCAGGGATTCTATCTTCCATCTCTTGAACTCTGTTTGTTATGCTTGTACCTGTGGTTCCAGCTTTTTTCTTCAGGTTTTCTATTTCCATCTTTGCCTCATTTTGTGCCTTTTTTATTGCTTCCATTTCAGCTTTTAGTTCCTGGCATGTTTCTTTCATAGATTTGTTCATCTCTTCCATTTTTTTGTTTGTATTTTCTTCTATTTCTTTAAGGCTTTTTTTCATATCTTCTTTTAGAGCTTCGATGATCATCAAACAGGAATTTTTGGTGTTGCTTCCTTCTGTTTCCTCTTCATTGCTCAGTTCAGATCTTATATTTGTAAGATTGCCACTCTCTTCTGGAGTTACCATGTTGTCCTTTGTATTATTATGTAATTTTTCGCACTGACGTTTGCCCATGGCTTCAGTGGTTCACAATTAGATGGCTCCTGGTCAGTTCTGGCACTCGGGTTTGTGTGCCTCCTGTCACCTCTCTGGTCAGGGTCTGAGTCTGTCCTTCAGAGACCTCTGTAGTTGTTGGTTTGCTCAGTTCGAGGTGGGGGTGGGTAGCTGTGCAAATTCCCTCAGCAGGAGCTGTGGGTATGATGACCAGCGGAGTTTATCTGCCCCTTCTCCAGAGTGCCCTAGGACTCTGCAGACAGCACTTGGTCCCGGGAGTGGAACCGAAACCTATGAGAGCTCAACTCTCCCTCCCAGGCTGGGATATAGGCGCTGGGGCCTGGTGACCCCTCCTCACCTCTGGGCGGGGTCTGCATCTGCCCTTCAGAGACCCCTGTAGTTGGTTCGCTTTGTTCGAGGTGGGGGTGGGTAGCCGTGCAAATTTCCTCAGCAGGAGCTGTGGGTATGATGACCGGCAGAGTTTATCTGCCCCTGCTCCAGAGTGCACGGGGACTCTGCAGACAGCACTTGGTCCCCTAGAATATATTTTTTTTTTTATAACCAAAGTAGTTATAGTGAATTTTCTTTATGTTTGTGAAGAAGTAGAACACATGAGAAAAGAAGACTAACATGTGGAGTATAAACATACAAAGAAGATGGTGGAAAGAAGGGAGAAGACAAATATATTGAAGGGTAATGAAAGAAAATAGAAACACACATTCTAACTTGCAATTTAAAAATGGCTAAGAATTTTCTTTGTTCTCTGTTTATTGTTACCAACATTTTTTTTCCAATCTGCATTTCTGTTACATTAAGGGTATACAACTCAGTCAGGGTCCTTTGAAATGGCTCAGATGGTAATGTGCTCTCATGCAGGTTGAAGACTGTAGTTGGGAATTCTAGAACCTACATAAAACGTGTGGTATATAATGTACTTCCTTTTAATAATTTTTTGTTTAAAATGTATTTTTTCTTATTCACCACTGCTCCCCCTCCCTTCTGTCCTCCCAGTCCTTCCCAGTCCTCCTTCAGCCTCTCCCCAATCTGTTCCCCCCAAAAAGCAAAGAATCCCAAGTTAGGTCAATACAGTCTGGCAAATCGAGTTGAGATAGGACCAAGTCCCTCATCCCCGTATTAAGGCAGAGTTAGGTGTTCCTCTGTAGAGAATGGACTCCGAGATGTTAGTTCATGCACCAAGAATATACTTGAGAGGCTCCACAAACTGCCCATGCCTTTTGACAGTCATCTACCTTTTGAGTGTTCAGTTCCTTTCCATGAAGGTTCCTCAGCAATTATTTCTGTGTCAGTGAGTTATCAATAACTCCAGTCAGCCATCTATGTAGGTCTTCTCATGATCCTAATCTCTTTGCTTATATTCTTCCTCTTTCTCTCTGTCTTCAGCTGGACTGGGAGCATGACCTGGTATTTACCTATGGATCTCTGTCTAGAGAGATCCATACATGGTGTAGTTCTATAAACCCAGCATGAGACAGACATAATTTGCTATAGCTCATTGTGTAGCCAAAAATTAACAGATGAGCTTAGACTTCTTTGAAATCTTTTATTCCCAAAATTAAAATGGACCATGATTAAGAAAAGACATCTGACATTGATATGTATTCTCATTTAGCACATAGCATACTAACAACTGCATGTAACACATAGACATCACACATACACATGCATAAACACATGTGAATACTAACAAGTGCATATAACAGATGAAATGATATCACACATTACATATATATATATGTATATATGAAATACAGAAACACACATACACACACAACTAAAACATACACACACCAAAAAACCCATAAAATTAAAATCAACAAACCTGGATATATGTGAGATTGTATGTATATGTTTGTGTGTGTGTGTGTGTATGTGTGTAGGAGAAATACTATCAAATAATACTCAAATATAAAATAAGATCTAAAGAGTCAAAAACATGAATACACAGAAGTCAGCCAAAGATTTCTAAACTTTAAAAATGAGCAACAAGATGGTTATGCTGGCTCATTACTTTAATTCCAGCACTTGTGAGGCTCAGTCACTTAGATCTCTTTGAGTTAAAGGTGAGCCTGGTCTATGTAGTGTGACTCTGAGGGAAAGAGGAGAGAAGAAAGAAAAACATAAATAAAAATAAACAAACAAAAAAGCAACAATTTTTCATTATTGGTCATTCATGCAAAACATAACCTCTAATACAGCACTGAAGTATCATACTTCTCATGGAGTGAACAGTCCTTTGGGTTGGCATGAAAGGCAATATTTTCTTAATACTTAGGTCACTACTTAGAGTAGTGAACAAAACACTGTTATCCATGATGAAATTTATATGATATCAACTAGCAGGCTCATCAAACTCCTCATGCAATGGTCTCTTGCTTTCTGTAAATGGTCTCCCTAGTAGCATGCTAGATAATTCTAAAAGATGCTCCTGCTAGGACAATCCTTCTGTACATTTTTCTCACTAATAGATTAAAAAAGTTTCTAAATTAAAACTTTTGATAATGTTTCTGATTAACTAAATTATTATACGAGTTATACCTTGTTTCTTTTATTTATTTAGAAAAAGGCCTTTTAGCATAAGATCCTTTATTGATTATGTGGCCCTTGTGTAAGTGTAAATGTCATGCTGATGTGTTGTTCCGCAGCTTTCATTTAAAAGGTTATCAATTACTCCTTTTGGAATTGATTTGAGGAAAGACTTCTGTGAATAAGTTACTTTTACTCCTGTAGAAAAAGGAGTTCCTGAGCTCTGGGAAAACTTGAGTGTCACAAACAACATGTTTTTTTTTTCCTTCCATATAACTGATTTCTTCAAGAAAAATGATTAGAAAAATTAACTGCATATATCACAATAAGTCAGCTCTTAAATGGGAAGAAAATATCCACCAATCCATTTTAAAGATCATTGGGACCAAAATCTATTTCTATCAATGTCATTCAGTTTTATTATAATCAGAATACATTGTTTGCAGAAAAATATTAATTTAAGTAGGTCTGAAGAATTGTCACCCATTTAATTAATCCCATCTGCTATTTTACTGTCAAGAGCAGCCACAATCTGCCAGGGATTCAAAACCATAGAAAAAGCCCCATGAGCCCCACTAACAATATACATTTACTACAGCCTTCATCTAATACACAGGGACTTAAATTTGAAAAGGTGACAGAGAAAAAAACTCTATCAGAATAATCTGCCTTATTTCATTTGTGTCATGAAAGCTTATTATGTTAACTTTAAATATCATGACATTAAGAAACACCCTAAACTGTGAAACTGAGGAGGAAATGAAGAGGCAAAGAAATATGTTTATAAATTTTACCTTTGTTCATAAAATCAAATTAATGGTTTTAATTATAATTAAAATGTGGCCTCATTCTATGTAATTGTTTCTTTGATATCTGGTGTCACTAATTGATCTTCCCCTTTCTTATGTTAGCTTCAGAGTCAAATGTATACGTGGTCTTTATTCTTTTAATATATTTTGAGAGATCTACTATTGGATGTTTTTCTGAGAAATAACTCACATGTGACAATGTAATGAGAGTAATTACCTGCGTTATAAATTTCCAAAATTGACATATGGTGTCATGTATTCCCCAGTGAGTTTATCATCCAGGTGCATAGGAAAGTAAGTTAACTCTTCAGATACCCATTTTATTCAATATTAAAGAGCATCAACATCCCACATAAAAGAACCCCTTTGTTCATAAAGAAAGTAAGTCTATCATATATACTCCATGTCACCAGTAGTGGCAAAGGTCAGATATTTTATTCTAGGTATTAAGTTTCCTTTCAGGTTTATCATTACTATTTTACAGCTGGTTGATTAAAAGAAACTACCAGACAAGTGATCAGAAAGCAACCAATATCAAAAGTTGACATGCAATTCTTATTTAATTTTTTATGGAATATTATCTATCTTATATTACTCTAGTTGGCTTTGAGTTCGCAGTCTCTCTGTGTCAGCCTCTATAGCCTCTGAGTTTGAAGGGGACATCACTTCTCTATGTTAAAGCACTGTTTTTTTTTTATTTAATTTTATCTATTCTCACTCTGATCCCATAAATCACTTATCTTTTCTATGTTAATCTAATCATGATCCTACCATTAATTTTTTTCTCCTGTGATGGGGTTGTCAACTTTAGTGTCTTAAATCACCTTAAGACTTTTCTGTGGGAATTATGTTGATTAGGTTGACTGATGTTAGATGATACATCTAAGCGTGGGCAAGACCTTTTAGCACTTAGCTGGAGAAAGAGAAGGGAACAATATATATGCAGTTTGTTTCCTTTGCTTCTTGACAGTGATTATAATGTGATCAGGTGTGTCAACCACTGGCTCTGTGACTTTTCTGCCTTAATACAAGATACCTTGAACTATTAGCTAAACAAATACTTTCTTCTTAAAGTTGCTCAGGTTAAGTATATCACGGCAACTTAAAAATGAAGGTAGCTTCTCTTTCATGGATATACTTTTCAATTCTTCTATCTTTTTGCCTTTTTTTAACTAGAGAAATAGTACTTAAAGCCATGAGATGAAGTGTCATTTATTTTAATGTGTGTCACTTTGAAACTGCATTTTCATTTGCTTAATGGTTATCCATGGATATATTTAATTTAAAGCTACACAAACCTAGTCACCTCTTGGTTTCTCTTACACTATGTTATTTTATTTGTATTATTATTCTGTCATCACTATTAACCAGCATTAAACTATTTTCTGTATTATTATTATGAAAGTAGTGTTGGCTCATTTATATTGTTCAGTTAATTCAAAAGCTCAAGCATTATTGTGAGTTTTTTTTTTTAATCATGGCACTCATATTGAAATGTAATGTTTTGAGGCTAGAAATCATCAACACCCAATAATCTGACATGGTATGCCAAATATTAGCTGTGCTTTGATTTTCTATTAGTAATAAAGCAAATATGTACCAGTGTGCTTACGATGCCAAAAAATTATTAAGCATCTTCCACAGTAAATGCTTGTGGTAGAATTTTAATGGTAGACATTTGTTTGACATAAGATTATTGCTATAAGATTTAAAATTTGTTTTTCATAAACACTGTTTTCATAGTATTATGCATCAGAATGACATATTCTTCCACTTTTCTAAAACCTATGTTAAGGAAACTTTCTAATAACAAGAAACATCTAGTTTCTTTTCACAATAATGTAAGAAAAAATGTTATAAAATTTCTTAAGTCTAGCTGTTTTTGAGAATTTATTGAGCAATTAATTTAATATAAATATTAGATATGAGTCTTTTTATTCTTGGACAATGTGTGCAGTTATTTAACTCTAAGAAATAATAGTTTTGAAAAACCTTTCCTAGCTAACTCAAAAACTTATGAACACCTGATCTTTGAAAAAGAGGTCCAACAATGATTTATACCATGAAATGATTGAATCTGGTGTTATCAACCTGAAAGATGCCACCTCCAAGGTGGCATTGGTGTACGGTCAGATGAATGAACCACCTGGTGCTCGTGCACGGGTAGCTCTGACTGGTCTTACGTTGCCAAATACTTCAGAGAACAAGAAGGTCAAGATGTCTGGCTGTTCATTGACAACATCTTTCGCTTCACCCAGGCTGGCTCAGAGGTGTCTGCCTTATTGGGCAGAATCCCTTCTGCCGTAGGCTACCAGCCCACCCTGGCCACTGACATGGGTACAATGCAGGAAAGAATCACCACCAACAAGAAGGGATCTATCACATCTGTGCAGGCTATCTATGTGCCTGCTGATGACTTGACTGATCCTGCCCCTGCAACTACCTTTGCCCATTTGGATGCTACTACTGTGCTGTCCCGTGCTATTGCTGAGTTGGGTATCTATCCAGCTGTGGATCCTCTGGACTCCACGTCTCGAATCATGGATCCAAATATTGTCGGCAATAAGCATTATGATGTTGCACGAGGGGTGCAGAAAATCCTGCAGGACTACAAATCTCTCCAGGACATCATTGCCAACTTGGGTATGGATGAACTTTCTGAGGAAGATAAATTGACTGTGTCCCGGGCAAGGAAAATACAGCGCCTCTTGTCTCAGCCATTCCAGGTTGCTGAGGTCTTTACTGGTCATATGGCAAAGCTGGTGCCCTTGAAGGAGACAATTAAAGGATTCCAGCAGATTTTAGCAGGTGACTATGACCATCTCCCCGAACAAGCTTTCTATATGGTGGGACCCATTGAAGAAGCTGTGGCTAAGGCTGATGAGCTGGCAGAAGAGCATGCATCCTGAGGGGTTCTTCTGCAAACTCACTCTGTACTGTACTCCCCATGGTGAAAGCTCAGTTTCTGTGTAGGCCATACAGGAGCCTTGACTGAGGATGTGATGTCCTATCTGAAGAGTATATTTAAAGTTTTCAATAAAGTGTACACCCCTCAAAAAAAAAAGAGGCCCAAATTATTCAATGGAAAAAAAGATAGTATATTTGACAAATGGTGTTGGCATAGCTGGATGAAAGTGTATAGAAAAATGCAAATAGATCCAAGCCTGTCACCCTGAACAAAACTCAAATCCAAGTGGATCAAAGACCTCAACATAAACCCAGTCACTTTAAACTTGATAGAAAAGAAAGTGGGAAATACACTTCTACAAATTGGCACAGGTGACCACTTCCTAAATATAACAACAGTGCCACAGACACTAAGACCAGCAATCAATAAGTGGGATCTCCTGAAGCTAAGAAGCTTCTGTAAAGCCAAGGACACTGTCAATAGGACAAAACGCCAGCCTACAGAATGGGAAAAGATTTTCACCAACCCTACAAGTGATAGAGGACTGATCTCTAAGATATATAAAGAACTCAAGAATCTAGAACCCAAAGCCTTGAATAACCTAATCAAAAAATGGGGTTCAGATGTAAAATGGGAATCCTCAGCAGAAGAATTACGAATGGCTGAAAGGCACCTGAAAAAGTGCTCATCATCTTTAGCCATCAGAGAAATGCAAATCAAAACAACTTTGAGATACCATCTGATACCTGTTAGATTGGCTAAGATAAAAGATACAGAGGACAGCCCATGCTGGAGAGGATGCAGAGCAAGGGGAACACTCCTCCATTGTTGGTGGGAGTGTAAGTTTGTTCAGCTACTTTGGAATGCAGTATGGCGGTTTCTCAGAAAATTGAGAATCAATCTCCCCAAGGACCCAGCAATACCACTTCTGGGTGTATACCCTAAAGATGCACATTCACACTCCAAAGGCATTAGGTCAACTATGTTCATAGCAGCGTTATTTGTAATAGCAAGAACCGGGAAACAACCTAGATGTCCCTCAACTGAAGAATGGATTAACAAACTGTGGCACATCTACGCAATGGAGTACTACTCAGCAGTAAGAAAAAATGATATCCTAAAATTTGCAGGCAAATGGATAGATCTGGAGAATATCCTACTGAGTGAGGTATCACAAACTCAGAAAGATAAGCAGGGGGTGTATTCACTCATTAGTGGACTCTAAACAAACAAACAAACAAGAAAAAAGCAAAGCATGCCCAAGCTGCAAACCACAACCACTGAACAGCTTGGCATCAGAAACAGCCTTGGATCCCACTCCCCCTAGAGGAACACCCAACTCACTCTTGAGGGAGGGGGGAGAAAACTGCATCTGCCAGGAGTGGAGACTGAACTAAGCAATATTGGGGCAGTGAGACCATGGGACTGCTTGCAGCCTGCCCAGGGATGGGATGGGGATTTGTGGAGAAGAAAGAATGACCTGATGTGGTGGGAGGGGCTAGGGACCTTGAATAAGGATATACAAAGTTAGAAAGTGTGACTTCTTTGTTCATAATAATAAAAAAAGAAAAGAAAAAAATAAATTAAAAAAAGAATAATAAAATAATAATCCTTATTTTCTTTTTTTGTTTTGTTTTTTTTTCTTCTTTATTTTGTATTTATCAAAAAAAAAAAAAGTAAAAAGCATTTAAAATGCAGAAGAGTTAACAATAACTATACAGAGGATAAGAATCATAAGCATGGCTTATCAAGGGTAGAAATACAAATAAGATTGCTACACATATATTTTCTTTGTGTTCAGCTTTCCCTATATATCCTTATTCAAGGTCTCTTCCCCCTCCCAACACATCTGGTCATTTTTCTTCTCTGCAACTGCCCATC